>OX451212.1:14058481-14225481 GCA_949628255.1 Macrophya alboannulata | reverse complement strand
GATCCTTGAGAGACACGTGGAACAAATCAAGCGTGATTAACTTCCCTGTGGTTGGAGATTGACATTATAACTATTAACATTAAATGTCGTTTCTTTGTTCACAGGTTAGTAAGCTTTTGTAAATAATGTAAACAATGTAAATGATGTGTTGGGTTAACGTGAATAAATACTTTGTTCACAGAGAAACCCAATTATGTTCTTATTATGATGTCGGATTTCTAACCTCAAACCAAAATTAATAAGGAAAATCTTATAAAACGACATTTTTTGCAAATATTCGAAATTGTACGAATATAAATCGATACAACGAAAAAAAAAAAAAAATGGATAAACTAAGGTTTACGTTCCAAGTCAAAGCCACAGAAGATGGAAAATCGAACTTCATCGCCATAACCTCAATCGAAACTGAGAATTATAAAAAGTTCTTGATTCCAAAGGAACATCAAGCCGCGTCACAGCACAAAGAAATCATTGGCACCAGCAATTATGCAAGAGTGAAAAACTCGTTAAAAAAAAGACATCAAAGTAGAAACGTGTGGATTACTTTGACTACTGAAATAAAGAAAACCTACATTGACGACGATGGTAACATGATGTTTCAAGATGAATATTTAGATGAAGTGATTGAAGATAATGATACTGCAGCAAACGGCCATATCGATGCACGACTGATGATAGGAACGAAATCGAAAAACAAATTGCTATGTTATTACAAAAAAAACTTATAGAAGAGTCATACAGCCCATTTGCAGCACCTGTAACTTTAGCATTTAAAAAAGATGAAAACAAAAAGTCAAGATTGTGCATCGATTTTCGGGATCTTAACAAAATAGTCGTGCCTCAATCACAACCTTTCCCGCTCATCGAAGATTTAGTCGAAAAAACTAGAAACTGTAAATTTTTTTCAACTTTGGATATTAATTCAGCGTTTTGGTCGATACCACTACGCATTACAGATAGACACAAAACTGGTTTCGTCACGCAAGAAGGTCATTTTCAGTGGACTTGTCTTCCTTTTGGCCTTAAGACGTCGCCAGCCATATTTCAAAGGATTATGTGCAACATAATAAGAAAACACAAACTTGGAGACTTTACTGTGAGTTATATTGACGATATTTTAATTTTCTCCAAATCGTTTGCAGAACACATCGAACATCTTGCACGACTGTTCGAAGCAATTAGAGTAGAAGGCTTCAAACTAAAATTTGTGAAGTGCAAATTTGCTGCCGACTCAGTAAAATACCTAGGACATATAATACAGAATAACTCTGTCAAACCATTAAAAGATAACTTGGTTTCAATAAAAAACTTCCCAATCCCCAAAACTCAGAAAAATGTAAGGCAATTCTTGGGAAAAATTAACTTCTACCATAAATACGTACCAAATATAGCTACAACGTTGGATCCTTTACACAACTTGCTTAGAAAAAGGCAAGCTTTTATTTGGACAGAAAAATGCCAAAAATCATTTACGCAATTGAAGGATTTATTATGTACTCAGCCAGTATTAACAATCTTTGACCCAAGCCTGCCTATAAACATCTACACAGATGCTAGTTTACTAGGTGTAGGTGGCGTATTAAAACAGCCACAAGAGAATAACGAAGAAAAACCGGTCGCATATTTTTCAAAAAAACTGAACGAGGTACAAAAAAGGAAAAAAGCTATATTTTTAGAATGCTTGGCAATTAAGGAATGCGTAAAATACTGGCAACACAAGTTAATTGGCAGAAAATTTACTGTTTTTACAGATCATAAACCTCTCGAGAATATGAACATAAGATCAAGAACTGACGAAGAACTTGGTGATCTAACTTACTACTTATCTCAATACAATTTTGAAGTTAAATATTCACCTGGGAAAAATAACTTAGAAGCTGACTGTCTTAGCCGGAATCCTGTTTTAGAACCTACTGAAAACATGGACGAACAATTAAAAATTGTGAATCTGATAAAACTTGAAGATATTATGGAAGATCAAAGGAAAAACACAGAGGTACAAAAACAAAAAGAAAAACTCCAAAGTAAACACAATGTTTACTACAAGAAAATCAGAAAAAAAGAAAAAATTATTCTGTCCGAAGATTTCAGCATAGAACTTATTAAAAATACACACAAAAATCTATGTCATACAGGAATACAACAAATGCAGAGAATGATTGGACCATTTTATACAGCAAAAAACCTAACGAAAAATATAAAAAATATATGTAAGAACTGTACAACATGTATAAAAAACAAAACAAGAAGCCAAAAAAAGGTTGGACTGATGTCGCACTTAGGCCCAGCAACAAAACCATACGAAATCATGTCGATCGATACAATCGGTGGTTTTGGAGGATCTCGATCAACAAAAAAATACATGCATCTATTAGTTGATCACTTTACAAGATACGCTTTTATCCTTACATCAAAAACTCAAAATGCAACTGATTTTATTCAACTGGTGAAGAACATAACAGAAACAGACGAGATCGGAACAGTGCTATCAGACCAATATCCTGGCATTAATTCAAGAGAATTTAAAAGATTTCTAGACGAAAAAAACACTAGGTTAATCTTCACAGCTGTAAATTCCCCTTTTTCTAATGGTTTAAATGAGCGATTAAACCAAACATTGGTAAATAAAATCAGATGCAGAATTAATGAGAAAGACAAAAAGTTAGCTTGGACAACGATAGCTCAAGAATGTGTACGAAAATATAATGAAACGGAGCACACAGTTACTAAGTTTGCACCATTATACTTAATGTATGGTACAAATGTTACAACACAACCAAGTGAATTTCAAGAAAACAACTCTACACAAACCTGGATCCAAGATAGGAAAACTGCTCTGGAAAACACTATCAAGAATCATGACTACAATAAAAAAATCTATGATCAAGGTCGTGAACATATTAATTTCAATGACGGTGACATGGTTTTTGTAGAAAACGGTAATAAATTAAATAGAAAGAAGCTCGACGAACTAAAAATTGGCCCGTATGAAATTGTGGAAAGACTATCGAACTCAATTTACCGGATTAACACAGGCAGCAGAAAGTGGGAATCAAATTTATTCCATATCTCAAAACTGACCCCGGCCCTTTTTGATCATATAAAATAATTCTGGAATTATTTTCTCCTATGGGAGGGGGGATGTAAAGAAAATGTATTTCTTGAGTTTAAGTTTTACCGCGCTCTGACGAGCGTCGGTATGATAGATCAGGACGTAAACGATCGAGTAGTAAGCGATCCTTGAGAGACACGTGGAACAAATCAAGCGTGATTAACTTCCCTGTGGTTGGAGATTGACATTATAACTATTAACATTAAATGTCGTTTCTTTGTTCACAGGTTAGTAAGCTTTTGTAAATAATGTAAACAATGTAAATGATGTGTTGGGTTAACGTGAATAAATACTTTGTTCACAGAGAAACCCAATTATGTTCTTATTATGATGTCGGATTTCTAACCTCAAACCAAAATTAATAAGGAAAATCTTATATATATATATATATATATATATATATATATATATATATATATATATATATATATATATATATATATATATATATATATATATATATATATATATGTATATATCTATATATATATTAGGGTGATTTTTTTTTCGACTATTTTTATTTTTTCACTTCCCACCTAAAATTTTGTTGGACATGTCGAACAAAAAATTCCCTGAAAGTTATAGCCCTTAATAATAATATTAAGTACTTCCCCAGAGCGGGAAAAGATTTTCCATCTAAAATACACGTAAAGCAAAAATTTTTTTTTTCAAAATTCTATAACTCAGCGGCATTTTATGCTATCACATTGGTCTTGGTCTCAATTTACGCAGAATTGAACGATCTTCAAAAGTGTCTATGACGGCGTGAGTGCAACTTACACTGGTGAGATGGTACGGGTCACTAAAGTTGATTTTTATCCAAAATTCTCGTTTTTTCGCTGTTATCTCCGAAACGATTACCTTTACCGAAAAAATGTAGAGGATCATTTTGTTGGAAATTTAATTTCCTACAAAAAAAGTCCTCTAGACCTAAATGCTCAGATTAATATTTCTTGAGATATTGAACTTTGACTTACTTGTGGTAAATGAAATTTTTATGGTTTATTGAATCAAACGTTTCAAATTGTTGATATTCCATATTGTGGTACTCAAGAAATATTCCTCAAATATATAGGTTTGTTATTATTATACTTTATTTGATATCCTTGGTACACTTATAGTTATTTATATGTTTATATCAAGTATCACGCCGGACACTGCTCCGTGCGGCTGCTCGACAGGTAATCATCAGATAATCATATTCGGCAGCTCGTCGCTCGACAGCTCCCCTGTCGCTCGCTCCCCCCCTCTCTTCGCAGTCCGTAGACCGTTACCAACCGTTGTTTACTTTGTGGCTGGTCTCCACACATATCATAATTTGTGATATCATATCATACTTATGATATTTATCATAATTATGTAAACAATAAACCATAAAAATTTTATACCAAGTTAAGGTAAAATTTTATATCAAGTAAGTCAAAGTTGAATATCTCAAGAAATATTAATCTGAGCATTTAGGTCTAGAGGACCTTTTTTGTAGGAAATTAAATTTCCAACAGAATGATCCTCCAAATTTTTTTTGGTAAGGTTAATCATTTCGGAGATAACAGCGAAAAATCGAGAATTTTGGGAAAAATCAACTTTAGTGACCCGTACCATCTCACTAGTGTAAGTTGCACTTACGCCGTCATAGACACTTTTGAAGATCGTTCAATTCTGCGTGAATTGAGACCAAGACCAATGTGATAGCATGAAATGCCGCTGAGTTATAGAATTTTGAAAAAAAAAATTTTTGCTTTACGTGTATTTTGGATGGAAAATCTTTTCACGCTCTGGGGAAGTACTTAATATTAGTATTAAGGGCTATAACTTTCAGGGAATTTTTTGTTCGACATGTCCGACAAAATTCCAGGCCGTTCGGGACAGTCTGGAAAAATTCCAAAGCGTCCTGGGACACATTGGAAAAATTCCGGACCATCCCTGGACAGTTTGGAAAATTCCAGGCCGTTCGGGACGATTTGGAAAAATTCCAAACCGTCCTGGGACACATTGGAAAAATTCCGGACCGTCCCGGGACAGGTTGGAAAAATTCGAGACCATCCCTGGACAGCTTGGAAAATTCCAGGCAGTTCGGGACGGTATGGAAAAATTCCAAACCATCCTGGGACACATTGGAAAAATTCCGGACCGTCACCGGACAGTTTGGAAAATTCCAGGCCGTTCGGCACGATTTGGAAAAATTCCAAACCGTCCTGGGACTCATTGGAAAAATTCCGGACCGTCCCTGGACAGTTTGGAAAATTCCACGCTGTTCGGAACAGTTTGGAAAAATTCCGAACCGTCCTGGGACACATTGGAAAAATTCCAGACCGTCCCGGGACAGGTTGGAAAAATTCGAGACCATCCCTGGACAGCTTGGAAAATTCCAGGCAGTTCGGGACGGTATGGAAAAATTCCAAACCGTCCTGGGACACATTGGAAAAATTCCAGACCGTCCCGGGACAGGTTGGAAAAATTCCAGACCGTTCGGGACAGTTTGGAAAAATTCCAAACCGTCCTGAGACACGTTGGAAGAATTCCGGACCGTCCCCGGACAGTTTGGAAAATTCCACGCTGTTCGGAACAGTTTGAAAAAATTCCAAACCGTCCTGGGACACATTGGAAAAATTCCGGACCGTCCCTAGACAGTTTGGAGAATTCCACGCTGTTCGGGACGGTTTGGAAAAATGCCAAACCGTCCTGGGACACATTGGAAGAATTCCAGACCTTTTCGGGACAGTCTGGAAAAATTCCAGACCGTCCCTGGACAGTTTGGGAAATTCCAGGCAGTTCGGGACGATTTGGAAAAATTCCAAACCGTCCTGGGACACATTGGAAGAATTCCGGACTGTCCCTGGACAGTTTGGAAAATTCCAGGCCGTTCAGGACAGTTTGGAAAAATTCCAAACCGTCCTGGGACACATTGGAAAAATTCCGGACCGTCCTTGGACAGTTTGGAAAATTCCAGGCCGTTCGAGACAGTTTGGAAAAATTCCAGGCCGTTCGGGACGATTTGGAAAAATTCCAAACCGTCCTGGGACACATTGGAAAAATTCCGGACCGTCCCTGGACAGTTTGGAAAATTCCACGCTGTTCAGAACAGTTTGAAAAAATTCCAAACCGTCCTGGGGCACATTGGAAAAATTCCAGACAGTCCCTGGACAGCTTGGAGAATTCCAGGCCGTTCGGGAAAGTCTGGAAAAATTCCAAACTGTCCTGGGACACATTGGAAAAATTTCGAGCCGTCCCTGGACAGTTTGGAAAAATTCAAGACGGTCCCTGGAAAGGTTGGAAAATTACAGACCGTCTCTGGAGAGTTTGGAAAATTCCACGCTGTTCGGAACAGTTTGAAAAAATTCCAAACCGTCCTGGGACACATTGGAAAAATTCCGGACCGTCCCTAGACAGTTTGGAGAATTCCACGCTGTTCGGGACGGTTTGGAAAAATGCCAAACCGTCCTGGGACACATTAGAAGAATTCCAGACCTTTTCGGGACAGTCTGGAAAAATTCCAGACCGTCCCTGGACAGTTTGGGAAATTCCAGGCAGTTCGGGACGATTTGGAAAAATTCCAAACCGTCCTGGGACACATTGGAAGAATTCCGGACTGTCCCTGGACAGTTTGGAAAATTCCAGGCCGTTCAGGACAGTTTGGAAAAATTCCAAACCGTCCTGGGACACATTGGAAAAATTCCGGACCGTCCTTGGACAGTTTGGAAAATTCCAGGCCGTTCGAGACAGTTTGGAAAAATTCCAGGCCGTTCGGGACGATTTGGAAAAATTCCAAACCGTCCTGGGACACATTGGAAAAATTCCGGACCGTCCCTGGACAGTTTGGAAAATTCCACGCTGTTCAGAACAGTTTGAAAAAATTCCAAACCGTCCTGGGGCACATTGGAAAAATTCCAGACAGTCCCTGGACAGCTTGGAGAATTCCAGGCCGTTCGGGAAAGTCTGGAAAAATTCCAAACTGTCCTGGGACACATTGGAAAAATTTCGAGCCGTCCCTGGACAGTTTGGAAAAATTCAAGACGGTCCCTGGAAAGGTTTGAAAATTACAGACCGTCTCTGGAGAGTTTGGAAAATTCCAGGCAGTTCGGGACGATTTGGAAAAATTCCAAACCGTCCTGGGACACATTGGAAAAATTCCGGACCGTCCCTGGACAGTTTGGAAAATTCCAGCCCGTTCAGGACAGTTTGGAAAAATTCCAAACCGTCCTGGGACACATTGGAAAAATTCCGGACCGTCCCTGGACAGTTTGAAAAATTCCAGGCCGTTCGGGACAGTTTGGAAAAATTCCAAACCGTCCTGAGACACGTTGGAAGAATTCCGGACCGTCCCCGGACAGTTTGGAAAATTCCACGCTGTTCGGAACAGTTTGAAAAAATTCCAAACCGTCCTGGGACACATTGGAAAAATTCCGGACCGTCCCTAGACAGTTTGGAGAATTCCACGCTGTTCGGGACGGTTTGGAAAAATGCCAAACCGTCCTGGGACACATTGGAAGAATTCCAGACCTTTTCGGGACAGTCTGGAAAAATTCCAGACCGTCCCTGGACAGTTTGGGAAATTCCAGGCAGTTCGGGACGATTTGGAAAAATTCCAAACCGTCCTGGGACACATTGGAAGAATTCCGGACTGTCCCTGGACAGTTTGGAAAATTCCAGGCCGTTCAGGACAGTTTGGAAAAATTCCAAACCGTCCTGGGACACATTGGAAAAATTCCGGACCGTCCTTGGACAGTTTGGAAAATTCCAGGCCGTTCGAGACAGTTTGGAAAAATTCCAGGCCGTTCGGGACGATTTGGAAAAATTCCAAACCGTCCTGGGACACATTGGAAAAATTCCGGACCGTCCCTGGACAGTTTGGAAAATTCCACGCTGTTCAGAACAGTTTGAAAAAATTCCAAACCGTCCTGGGGCACATTGGAAAAATTCCAGACAGTCCCTGGACAGCTTGGAGAATTCCAGGCCGTTCGGGAAAGTCTGGAAAAATTCCAAACTGTCCTGGGACACATTGGAAAAATTTCGAGCCGTCCCTGGACAGTTTGGAAAAATTCAAGACGGTCCCCGGAAAGGTTGGAAAATAACAGACCGTCTCTGGAGAGTTTGGAAAATTCCAGGCAGTTCGGGACGATTTGGAAAAATTCCAAACCGTCCTGGGACACATTGGAAAAATTCCGGACCGCCCCTGGACAGTTTGGAAAATTCCAGCCCGTTCAGGACAGTTTGGAAAAATTCCAAACCGTCCTGGGACACATTGGAAAAATTCCGGACCGTCCCTGGACAGTTTGAAAAATTCCAGGCCGTTCGGGACAGTTTGAAAAATTCCAGGCCGTTCGGGACAGTTTGGAAAAATTCCAAACCGTCCTGAGACACGTTGGAAGAATTCCGGACCGTCCCCGGACAGTTTGGAAAATTCCACGCTGTTCGGAACAGTTTGAAAAAATTCCAAACCGTCCTGGGACACATTGGAAAAATTCCGGACCGTCCCTAGACAGTTTGGAGAATTACACGCTGTTCGGGACGGTTTGGAAAAATGCCAAACCGTCCTGGGACACATTGGAAGAATTCCAGACCTTTTCGGGACAGTCTGGAAAAATTCCAGACCGTCTCTGGACAGTTTGGGAAATTCCAGGCAGTTCGGGACGATTTGGAAAAATTCCAAACCGTCCTGGGACACATTGGAAAAATTCCGGACTGTCCCTGGACAGTTTGGAAAATTCCAGGCCGTTCAGGACAGTTTGGAAAAATTCCAAACCGTCCTGGGACACATTGGAAAAATTCCGGACCGTCCTTGGACAGTTTGGAAAATTCCAGACCGTTCGAGACAGTTTGGAAAAATTCCAGGCCGTTCGGGACGATTTGGAAAAATTCCAAACCGTCCTGGGACACATTGGAAAAATTCCGGACCGTCCCTGGACAGTTTGGAAAATTCCACGCTGTTCCGAACAGTTTGAAAAAATTCGAAACCGTCCTGGGGCACATTGGAAAAATTCCAGACAGTCCCTGGACAGCTTGGAGAATTCCAGGCCGTTCGGGAAAGTCTGGAAAAATTCCAAACTGTCCTGGGACACATTGGAAAAATTTCGAGCCGTCCCTGGACAGTTTGGAAAAATTCAAGACGGTCCCTGGAAAGATGGGAAAATTACAGACCGTCTCTGGCGAGTTTGGAAAATTCCAGGCAGTTCGGGACGATTTGGAAAAATTCCAAACCGTCCTGGGACACATTGGAAAAATTCCGGACCGTCCCTGGACAGTTTGGAAAATTCCAGGCCGTTCAGGACAGTTTGGAAAAATTCCAAACCGTCCTGGGACACATTGGAAAAATTCCGGACCGTCCCTGGACAGTTTGAAAAATTCCAGGCCGTTAGGGACAGTTTGGAAAAATTCCAAACCGTACTGGGACACATTGGAAAAATTTCGGGCCGCACCTGGACAGTTTGGAAAATTCCAGGCAGTTCTGGACGATTTGGCAAAATTCTAAACCGTCCTGGGATACATTGGAAAAATTTCAGACCGTCCCGGGACACATTGAAAAAATTCCAGACCTTCCCGGGACAGTTTGGAAAAATTCCAGACCGTCCTCGGAAAGTTTGGGAAATTCCAGGCCGTTCGGGACAGTTTGGAAAAATTCCAAACCGTCCTGGGACACATTGGAAGAATTCCAGACCGTCCCAGGACAGGTTGGAAATATTCCAGACCCTCCCTGGAAAGCTTGGAAAATTCCAGGCCGTTCGAGACAGTTTGGAAAAATTCCAAACCGTCCTGGGATACATTGAAAAAATTCCGGACCGTCCCTGGACAGTTTGGAAAATTCCACGCTGTTCGGGACAGTTTGGAAAAATTCCAAACCGTCCTGGGACACATTGGAAAAATTCCAGATCTTCTCGGGACAGTTTGGAAAAATTCCAGACCGTCCCTGGACAGTTTGGGATATTCCAGGCAGTTCGGGACGATTTGGAAAAATTCCAAACCGTCCTGGGACACATTGGACAAATTCCGGACCGTCCTTGGACAGTTTGGAAAATTCCAGGCCGTTCGGAACGATTCGGAAAAATTCCAAACTGTCCTGAGACACGTTGAAAAAATTCCGGACCGTCCCAGGACAGGTTGGAAAAATTCCAGACCGTCCCTGAACAGCTTGGAAAATTCCAGGCTGTTCGGAGCGGTTTGGAGAAATTCCGAACCATCCTGGGACACATTGGAGAAATTGCGGACCGTCCCTAGACGGTTTGGAAAATTCCACGCCATTCGAAACAGTTTGGAAAACGTCCAAACCGTCCTGGGACACATCGAAGAAATTCCGGACCTTCCTGGGACAGTTCGGAAAAATTCCGGACCATCCCTGGATACTTTGGAAAATTCCAGGCCGTTCGAGACAGTTTGGAAAAATTCCAGGCCGTTCGGGACGATTTGGAAAAATTCCAAACCGTCCTGGGACATATTGGAAAAATTACAGACCGTCCCGGGACAGGTTGGAAAAATTCCAAACCGTCCTGAGACACGTTGGAAAAATTCCGGACCGTCCCTGGACAGTTTGGAAAATTCCACGCTGTTCGGAACAGTTTGGAAAAATTCCAAACCGTCCTGGGACACATTGGAAAAATTCTGGACCGTCCCTAGACAGTTTGGAAAATTCCACGTTGTTCGGGAGAGTTTGGAAAAATTCCAAACCGTCCTGGGACTCATTGGGAAGATTCCAGACTGTCCCAGGACAGGTTGGAAAAATTCCAGACCGTCCCTGGACAGCTTGGAAAATTCCAGGCCGTTCGGAACAGTTTGGAGAAATTTCAAACCGTCCTGGGACACATTGGAAAAGGTGCGGACCCTCCCTGAACGGTTTGGAAAATTCCACGTCGTTCGAAATAGTTTGAAAAAATTCCAAACCGTCCTGGGACACATTGGAAGAATTCCAGACCGTCCCGGGTTAGGTTGGAAATATTCCAGACCGTCCCTCGAAAGCTTGAAAAATTCCAGGCCGTTCGAGACGGTTTGGAAAAATTCCAAACCGTCCTGGGACACATTGGAAGAATTCCAGACCGTCCCTCGAAAGCTTGGAAAATTCCAGGCCGTTCGAGACGGTTTGGAAAAATTCCAAACCGTCCTGGGATACATTCGAAGAATTCCGGACCGTCCCTGGACAGTTTGGAAAATTCCACGCTGTTCGGGACAGTTTGGAAAAATTCCAAACCGTCCTGGGACACATTGGAAAAATTCCAGACCTTTTCGGGACAGTTTGGAGAAATTCCAGACCGTCCCTGGACAGTTTGGGAAATTCCAGGCAGTTCGGGAAGATTTGGAAAAATTCCAAACCGTCCTGGGACACATTGGAAAAATTCCGGACCCTCCCTGGACAGTTTGGAAAATTCCAGGCCGTTCAGGATAGTTTGGAAAAATTCCAGACGGTCCCTGGACAGGTTGGAAAATCCCACCCGTCCCTGGACAGTTTGGAAAATCCGAGACCGTCCCTAGACAGTTTGGAAAATTTCAGGTCGTTTGGGACAGTTTGGAAAAATTCCAAACCATCCTCGAACACATTGGAAAAATTCCGGACCGTCCCTGGACAGTTTGGAAAATTCTAGGCCGTTCGGTAGAGTTTGGAAAAATTCCAAACCGTCCTAGGACACATTGGGAAAATTCCAGACCGTCCCGGGACAGGTTGGAAAAATTCCAGACCGTCCCTGGACAGCTTGGAAAATTTCAGGCCGTTCGGAACGGTTTGGAGAAATTCCAAAAAGTCCTGTGACACATTGGAAAAATCTCGGACCGTCCCTGAACGGTTTGGAAAATTCCACGCTGTTCGAAACAGTTTGGAAAAATTCCAAACCGTCCTGGGACACATTGGGAAGATTCCGGACCGACCCTGGACAGTTTGGAAAATTCCAGGCTGTTCGGGACAATTTGGAAAAATTCCAAACCGTCCTGGGACACATTGAAAAAATTCCAGACCTTCCCGGGACAGTTTGGAAAAATTCCGAACCGTCCTCGGATAGTTTGGAAAATTCCAGGCCGTTCGGGACAGTTCGGAAAAATTCCAAACCGTCCTGGGACATATTGGAAGAATTCCAGACCGTCCCGGGACAGGTTGAAAATATTCCAGACCGTCCCTGGAAAGCTTGGAAAATTCCAGGCCGTTCGAGACGAATTGGAAAAATTCCAAACCGTCCTGGGATACATTGGAAAATTCCGAATCGTCCCCGGACAGTTTGGAAAATTCCACGCTGTTCGGGACAGTTTGGAGAAATTCCAGATCTTGTCGGGCCAGTTTGGAATAATTCCAGACCGTCCCTGGACAGTTTGGGAAATTCCAGGCAGTTCGGGACGATTTGGGAAATTCCAAACCGTCCTGGGACACATTGGAAAAATTCCGGACCGTCCCTGGACAGTTTGGAAAATTCCACGCTGTTCGGAACAGTTTGGGAAAATTCCAAACCGTCCTGGGACACATTGGAAAAATTCCCGACCGTCCCGGGACAGGTTGGAAAAATTTGAGACCATCCCTGGACAGCTTGGAAAATTCCAGGCAGTTCGGGACGGTATGGAAAAATTCCAAACCATCCTGGGACACACTGGAAAAATTCCGGACCGTCACCGGACAGTTTGGAAAATTCCAGGCCGTTCGGGACGATTTGGAAAAATTCCGAACCGTCCTGGGACACATTGGGAAAATTCCGGACCGTCGCTGGACAGTTTGGAAAATTCCACGCTGTTCGGAACAGTTTGGAAAAATTCCAAACCGTCCTGGGACACATTGCAAAAATTCCGGACCGTCCCGGGACGGGTTGGAAAAATTCCAGACCGTCCCTGGAAAGCTTGGAAAATTCCAGGCCGTTCGAGACGGTTTGGAAAATTTTCCAAACCATCCCGGGATACATTGGAATGATCCCGGACCGTCTATGGACAGTTTGGAAAATTCCACGCTGTTCGGGACAGTTTGGAACAATTCCAAACCGTCCTAGGACACATTGGAAAAATTCGAGACCGTCCCGGGACAGCTTGGAAAATTCCAGGCCGTTCGGGACGATTTAGAAAAATTCCAAACCGTCCTGGGACACGTTGGAAGAATTCCGCACCTTCCCTGAACAGTTTGGAGAATTCCAGGCCGTTCGGTACAGTTTTGAAAAATTCCAAACCGTCCTGGGACGAATTGGGAAGATTCCGGACCGACCCTGGACAGTTTGGAAAATTCCAGGCTGTTCGGGACAATTTGTAAAAATTCCAAACCGTCCTGGGACACGTTGAAAAAATTCCAGACCTTCCCGGGACAGTTTGGAAAAATTCCAGACCGTCCTCGGATAGTTTGGGAAATTCCAGGCCGTTCGGGACAGTTTGGAAAAATTCCAGACCGTCCCTGAACAGTTTGGGAAATTCCAAGCAGTTCGGGACGGTTTGGAAAAATTCCAAACCGTCCTGGGACACATTGGAAAAATTCCGGACCGTCCCTGGACAGTTTGGAAAATTCCACGCTGTTCGGAACAGTTTAGGAAAATTCCAAACCGTCCTGGGACACATTGAAAAATTCCAGACCTTCCTGGGACAGTTTTGAAAAATTCCAAACCGTCCTGGGACACATTGGGAAGATTCCGGACCGACCCTGGACAGTTTGGAAAATTCCAGGCTGTTCGGGACAATTTGTAAAAATTCCAAACCGTCCTGGGACACGCTGAAAAAATTCCAGACCTTTCCGGGACAGTTTGGAAAAATTCCAGACCGTCCCTGGACAGTTTGGGAAATTCCAGGCAGTTCGGAATGATTTGGAAAAATTCCAAACCGTCCTGGAACACATTGGAAAAATTCCGGACTGTCCCTGGGCAGTTTGGAAAATTCCAGGCCGTTTAGGACAGTGTGGAAAAATTCCAAACCGTCCTGGGACACATTGGAAAAATTCCGGACCGTCCTTGGACAGTTTGGAAAATTCCAGGCCGTTCGGAACGATTCGGAAAAATTCCAAATTGTCCTGAGACACGTTGAAAAAATTCCGGACCGTCCCGGGACAGGTTGGAAAAATTCCAGACCGTCCCCGGACAGTTTGGAAAATTCCGGGCCGTTCGGGACGATTTGGAAAAATTCCAAACCGTCCTGGGACACATTGGAAAAATTCCGGACCGTCCCGGGACAGGTTGGAAAAATTCCAGACCGTCCCTGGAAAGCTTGGAAAATTCCAGGCCGTTCGAGACGGTTTGGAAAATTTCCAGACCGTCCCTGGACAGTTTGGGAAATTCCAGGCAGTTCGGAATGATTTGGAAAAATTCCAAACCGTCCTGGAACACATTGGAAAAATTCCGGACTGTCCCTGGGCAGTTTGTAAAATTCCAGGCCGTTTAGGACAGTGTGGAAAAATTCCAAACCGTCCTGGGACACATTGGAAAAATTCCGGACCGTCCTTGGACAGTTTGGAAAATTCCAGGCCGTTCGGAACGATTCGGAAAAATTCCAAATTGTCCTGAGACACGTTGAAAAAATTCCGGACCGTCCCGGGACAGGTTGGAAAAATTCCAGACCGTCCCTGAACAGCTTGGAAAATTCCAGGCTGTTCGGAACGGTTTGGAGAAATTCCAAACCATCCTGGGACACATTGGAAAAATTGCGGACCGTCCCTGGACAGTTTGGAAAATTTCACGCTGTTCAGAACAGTTTGGAAAAATTCCAAACCGTCCTAGGATACATTGGAACAATTCCAGACCGTCCCGGGACAGGTTGGAAAAATTCCAGACCGTCCCTGGAAAGCTTGGAGAATTCCAGGCCGTTCGAGATGGTTTGGAAAAATACCAAACCGTCCTGGGACACATTGGAAGAATTCCAGACCGTCCCCGGACAGTTTGGAAAATTCCAGGCCGTTCGGGACGATTTGGAAAAATTCCAAACCGTCCTGGGACACATTGGAAAAATTCCGGACCGTCCCGGGACAGGTTGGAAAAATTCCAGACCGTCCCTGGAAAGCTTGGAAAATTCCAGGCCGTTCGAGATGGTTTGGAAAATTTCCAAACCGTCCTGGGATACATTGGAAGAATTCCGGACCGTCTATGGACAGTTTGGAAAATTCCACGCTGTTCGGGACAGTTTGGAAAAATTCCAAACCGTCATGGGACACATTGGAAAAATTCCGGACCGTCCCTGGACAGTTTGAAAAATTCCAGGCCGTTCGGGACGATTTGGAAAATTTCCAAACCCTCCTGGACACATTGGAAAAATTCCGGACCGTCCCTAGACAGTATGGAAAATTCCACGCTGTTCGGGACAGTTTGGAAAACTTTCCAAACCGTTCTGAGACACATTGGGAAAATTCCAGACCGTCCCGGGACAGGATGGAAAAATTCCAGACCGTCCCTGGACAGTTTGGACAATTCCAGGCCGTTCGGGACAGTTTGGGAAAATTCCAAACCGTCCTGGGACACATTGGAAAAATTCCGGACCGTCCCTGGACAGTTTGGAAAATTCCACGCTGTTCGAGACAGTTTGGAAAAATTCCAAACCGTCCTGGGACACATTGAAAAAATTCCAGACCTTCCCAGGACATCTTGGAAAAATTCCAAACCGTCCCTGGATAGTTTGGGAAATTCCACGCTGTTCGAGACAGTCTGGAAAAATACCAAACCATCCTGGGACACATCGAAGAAATTCCAAACCTTCCTGGGACAGTTTGGAAAAAATTCCGGACCATCCCTGGATACTTTTGGAAATTCCAGGCCGTTCGAGACACTTTGGAAAAATTCCAGGCCGTTCGGAACGATTTGGAAAAATTCCAACCCGTCCTGGGACACATCGAAGAAATTCCAGACCTTCCTGGAACAGTTTGGAGAAATTCCGGACCATCCCTGGACAGCTTGGAAAATTCCAGGCCGTTCGGAACAGTTTGGAGAAATTTCAAACCGTCCTGGGACACATTGGAAAAGGTGCGGACCCTCCCTGAACGGTTTGGAAAATTCCACGTCGTTCGAAATAGTTTGAAAAAATTCCAAACCGTCCTGGGACACATTGGAAGAATTCCAGACCGTCCCGGGTTAGGTTGGAAATATTCCAGACCGTCCCTCGAAAGCTTGAAAAATTCCAGGCCGTTCGAGACGGTTTGGAAAAATTCCAAACCGTCCTGGGACACATTGGAAGAATTCCAGACCGTCCCTCGAAAGCTTGGAAAATTCCAGGCCGTTCGAGACGGTTTGGAAAAATTCCAAACCGTCCTGGGATACATTCGAAGAATTCCGGACCGTCCCTGGACAGTTTGGAAAATTCCACGCTGTTCGGGACAGTTTGGAAAAATTCCAAACCGTCCTGGGACACATTGGAAAAATTCCAGACCTTTTCGGGACAGTTTGGAGAAATTCCAGACCGTCCCTGGACAGTTTGGGAAATTCCAGGCAGTTCGGGAAGATTTGGAAAAATTCCAAACCGTCCTGGGACACATTGGAAAAATTCCGGACCCTCCCTGGACAGTTTGGAAAATTCCAGGCCGTTCAGGATAGTTTGGAAAAATTCCAGACGGTCCCTGGACAGGTTGGAAAATCCCACCCGTCCCTGGACAGTTTGGAAAATCCGAGACCGTCCCTAGACAGTTTGGAAAATTTCAGGTCGTTTGGGACAGTTTGGAAAAATTCCAAACCATCCTCGAACACATTGGAAAAATTCCGGACCGTCCCTGGACAGTTTGGAAAATTCTAGGCCGTTCGGTAGAGTTTGGAAAAATTCCAAACCGTCCTAGGACACATTGGGAAAATTCCAGACCGTCCCGGGACAGGTTGGAAAAATTCCAGACCGTCCCTGGACAGCTTGGAAAATTTCAGGCCGTTCGGAACGGTTTGGAGAAATTCCAAAAAGTCCTGTGACACATTGGAAAAATCTCGGACCGTCCCTGAACGGTTTGGAAAATTCCACGCTGTTCGAAACAGTTTGGAAAAATTCCAAACCGTCCTGGGACACATTGGGAAGATTCCGGACCGACCCTGGACAGTTTGGAAAATTCCAGGCTGTTCGGGACAATTTGGAAAAATTCCAAACCGTCCTGGGACACATTGAAAAAATTCCAGACCTTCCCGGGACAGTTTGGAAAAATTCCGAACCGTCCTCGGATAGTTTGGAAAATTCCAGGCCGTTCGGGACAGTTCGGAAAAATTCCAAACCGTCCTGGGACATATTGGAAGAATTCCAGACCGTCCCGGGACAGGTTGAAAATATTCCAGACCGTCCCTGGAAAGCTTGGAAAATTCCAGGCCGTTCGAGACGAATTGGAAAAATTCCAAACCGTCCTGGGATACATTGGAAAATTCCGAATCGTCCCCGGACAGTTTGGAAAATTCCACGCTGTTCGGGACAGTTTGGAGAAATTCCAGATCTTGTCGGGCCAGTTTGGAATAATTCCAGACCGTCCCTGGACAGTTTGGGAAATTCCAGGCAGTTCGGGACGATTTGGGAAATTCCAAACCGTCCTGGGACACATTGGAAAAATTCCGGACCGTCCCTGGACAGTTTGGAAAATTCCACGCTGTTCGGAACAGTTTGGGAAAATTCCAAACCGTCCTGGGACACATTGGAAAAATTCCCGACCGTCCCGGGACAGGTTGGAAAAATTTGAGACCATCCCTGGACAGCTTGGAAAATTCCAGGCAGTTCGGGACGGTATGGAAAAATTCCAAACCATCCTGGGACACACTGGAAAAATTCCGGACCGTCACCGGACAGTTTGGAAAATTCCAGGCCGTTCGGGACGATTTGGAAAAATTCCGAACCGTCCTGGGACACATTGGGAAAATTCCGGACCGTCGCTGGACAGTTTGGAAAATTCCACGCTGTTCGGAACAGTTTGGAAAAATTCCAAACCGTCCTGGGACACATTGCAAAAATTCCGGACCGTCCCGGGACGGGTTGGAAAAATTCCAGACCGTCCCTGGAAAGCTTGGAAAATTCCAGGCCGTTCGAGACGGTTTGGAAAATTTTCCAAACCATCCCGGGATACATTGGAATGATCCCGGACCGTCTATGGACAGTTTGGAAAATTCCACGCTGTTCGGGACAGTTTGGAACAATTCCAAACCGTCCTAGGACACATTGGAAAAATTCCAGACCGTCCCGGGACAGCTTGGAAAATTCCAGGCCGTTCGGGACGATTTAGAAAAATTCCAAACCGTCCTGGGACACGTTGGAAGAATTCCGCACCTTCCCTGAACAGTTTGGAGAATTCCAGGCCGTTCGGTACAGTTTTGAAAAATTCCAAACCGTCCTGGGACGAATTGGGAAGATTCCGGACCGACCCTGGACAGTTTGGAAAATTCCAGGCTGTTCGGGACAATTTGTAAAAATTCCAAACCGTCCTGGGACACGTTGAAAAAATTCCAGACCTTCCCGGGACAGTTTGGAAAAATTCCAGACCGTCCTCGGATAGTTTGGGAAATTCCAGGCCGTTCGGGACAGTTTGGAAAAATTCCAGACCGTCCCTGAACAGTTTGGGAAATTCCAAGCAGTTCGGGACGGTTTGGAAAAATTCCAAACCGTCCTGGGACACATTGGAAAAATTCCGGACCGTCCCTGGACAGTTTGGAAAATTCCACGCTGTTCGGAACAGTTTAGGAAAATTCCAAACCGTCCTGGGACACATTGAAAAATTCCAGACCTTCCTGGGACAGTTTTGAAAAATTCCAAACCGTCCTGGGACACATTGGGAAGATTCCGGACCGACCCTGGACAGTTTGGAAAATTCCAGGCTGTTCGGGACAATTTGTAAAAATTCCAAACCGTCCTGGGACACGCTGAAAAAATTCCAGACCTTTCCGGGACAGTTTGGAAAAATTCCAGACCGTCCCTGGACAGTTTGGGAAATTCCAGGCAGTTCGGAATGATTTGGAAAAATTCCAAACCGTCCTGGAACACATTGGAAAAATTCCGGACTGTCCCTGGGCAGTTTGGAAAATTCCAGGCCGTTTAGGACAGTGTGGAAAAATTCCAAACCGTCCTGGGACACATTGGAAAAATTCCGGACCGTCCTTGGACAGTTTGGAAAATTCCAGGCCGTTCGGAACGATTCGGAAAAATTCCAAATTGTCCTGAGACACGTTGAAAAAATTCCGGACCGTCCCGGGACAGGTTGGAAAAATTCCAGACCGTCCCCGGACAGTTTGGAAAATTCCGGGCCGTTCGGGACGATTTGGAAAAATTCCAAACCGTCCTGGGACACATTGGAAAAATTCCGGACCGTCCCGGGACAGGTTGGAAAAATTCCAGACCGTCCCTGGAAAGCTTGGAAAATTCCAGGCCGTTCGAGACGGTTTGGAAAATTTCCAGACCGTCCCTGGACAGTTTGGGAAATTCCAGGCAGTTCGGAATGATTTGGAAAAATTCCAAACCGTCCTGGAACACATTGGAAAAATTCCGGACTGTCCCTGGGCAGTTTGTAAAATTCCAGGCCGTTTAGGACAGTGTGGAAAAATTCCAAACCGTCCTGGGACACATTGGAAAAATTCCGGACCGTCCTTGGACAGTTTGGAAAATTCCAGGCCGTTCGGAACGATTCGGAAAAATTCCAAATTGTCCTGAGACACGTTGAAAAAATTCCGGACCGTCCCGGGACAGGTTGGAAAAATTCCAGACCGTCCCTGAACAGCTTGGAAAATTCCAGGCTGTTCGGAACGGTTTGGAGAAATTCCAAACCATCCTGGGACACATTGGAAAAATTGCGGACCGTCCCTGGACAGTTTGGAAAATTTCACGCTGTTCAGAACAGTTTGGAAAAATTCCAAACCGTCCTAGGATACATTGGAACAATTCCAGACCGTCCCGGGACAGGTTGGAAAAATTCCAGACCGTCCCTGGAAAGCTTGGAGAATTCCAGGCCGTTCGAGATGGTTTGGAAAAATACCAAACCGTCCTGGGACACATTGGAAGAATTCCAGACCGTCCCCGGACAGTTTGGAAAATTCCAGGCCGTTCGGGACGATTTGGAAAAATTCCAAACCGTCCTGGGACACATTGGAAAAATTCCGGACCGTCCCGGGACAGGTTGGAAAAATTCCAGACCGTCCCTGGAAAGCTTGGAAAATTCCAGGCCGTTCGAGATGGTTTGGAAAATTTCCAAACCGTCCTGGGATACATTGGAAGAATTCCGGACCGTCTATGGACAGTTTGGAAAATTCCACGCTGTTCGGGACAGTTTGGAAAAATTCCAAACCGTCATGGGACACATTGGAAAAATTCCGGACCGTCCCTGGACAGTTTGAAAAATTCCAGGCCGTTCGGGACGATTTGGAAAATTTCCAAACCCTCCTGGACACATTGGAAAAATTCCGGACCGTCCCTAGACAGTATGGAAAATTCCACGCTGTTCGGGACAGTTTGGAAAACTTTCCAAACCGTTCTGAGACACATTGGGAAAATTCCAGACCGTCCCGGGACAGGATGGAAAAATTCCAGACCGTCCCTGGACAGTTTGGACAATTCCAGGCCGTTCGGGACAGTTTGGGAAAATTCCAAACCGTCCTGGGACACATTGGAAAAATTCCGGACCGTCCCTGGACAGTTTGGAAAATTCCACGCTGTTCGAGACAGTTTGGAAAAATTCCAAACCGTCCTGGGACACATTGAAAAAATTCCAGACCTTCCCAGGACATCTTGGAAAAATTCCAAACCGTCCCTGGATAGTTTGGGAAATTCCACGCTGTTCGAGACAGTCTGGAAAAATACCAAACCATCCTGGGACACATCGAAGAAATTCCAAACCTTCCTGGGACAGTTTGGAAAAAATTCCGGACCATCCCTGGATACTTTTGGAAATTCCAGGCCGTTCGAGACACTTTGGAAAAATTCCAGGCCGTTCGGAACGATTTGGAAAAATTCCAACCCGTCCTGGGACACATCGAAGAAATTCCAGACCTTCCTGGAACAGTTTGGAGAAATTCCGGACCATCCCTGGATACTTCAGGAAATTCCAGGCCGTTCGAAACAGTTTGGAAAAATTCCAAACCGTCCTGGGACACATTGGAAAAATTCCGGACCGTCGCTGGACAGTTTGGAAAATTCCACGCTGTTCAGAACAGTTTGGAAAAATTCCAAACCGTCCTGGGACACATTGCAAAATTTCCGGATCGTCCCGGGATGGGTTGGAAAAATTCCAGACCGTCCCTGGAAAGCTTGGAAAATTCCAGGCCGTTCGAGACGGTTTGGAAAATTTCCAAACCGTCCTCGGATACATTGGAAAAATCCCGGACCGTCTATGGACAGTTTTGAAAATTCCACGCTGTTCGGGACAGTTTGGAAAAATTCCAAACCGTCCTGGGACACATTGGAAAAATTCCAGACCGTCCCGGGACAGCTTGGAAAATTCCAGGCCGTTCCGGACGATTTAGAAAAATTCCAAACTGTCTTGGGACACGTTGGAAAAATTCCGCACCTTCCCTGAACAGTTTGGAAAATTCCAGGCCGTTCGGTACAGTTTTGAAAAATTCCAAACCGTCCTGGGACACATTGAAAGAATTCTAGACCTTTCCGTGACAGTTTGTAAAAATTCCAGATCATCCCTGGATAGTTTGGGAAATTCCAGGCCGTTCGGGACAGTTCGGAAAGATTCCAAACCGTCCTGGGACACATTGGAAAGATTCCAGACCGTCCCGGGACAGGTTGGAAAAATTCCAGACCGTCCCTGGACAGGTTGGAAAATTCCAGACCGTCCCTGAATAGTTTGGTAAATTCCAGGCCGTTCGGGACAGTTTGGAAAAATTCCAAACCGTCCTGTGACACATTGGAAAAATTCCGGACCGTCCCTGGAAAGTGTGGAAAATTCCAGGCCGTTCGGGACGATTTCGAAAATTTCCAAACCCTCCTGGACACATTTGAAGAATTCCGGACCGTCCCTAGACAGTATGGAAAATTCCACGCTGTTCGGGACAGTTTGGAAAACTTTCCAAACCGTCCTGGGACACATTGGAAAAATTGCGGACCGTCCCTGAACGGTTTGGAAAATTCCACGACGTTCGAAACAGTTTTCAAAAATTCCGAACCGTCCTGGGACACATTTGAAAAATTCCAGACCTCCCCGGGACAGTTTGGAAAAATTCCAGACCGTCCCTGGATAGTTTGGGAAATTCCAGGCCGTTCGGGACGGTTTGGAAAAATTCCAAACCGTCCCAGGACACATTGGAAGAATTCCAGACCGTCCCGGGACAGGTTGGGAAAAATCTAGACCGTCCCTGGACAGCTTGGAAAATTTCAGGCCGTTCTGGACAGTGTGGGAAAATTCCAAACCGTCCTGGGACACATTGGAAAAATTCCAGACCGTCCCGGGACAGGTTGGAAAAATTCCAGACCGTTCGGGACAGTTTGGAAAAATTCCAAACCGTCCTGAGACACGTTGGAAGAATTCCGGACCGTCCCCGGACAGTTTGGAAAATTCCACGCTGTTCGGAACAGTTTGAAAAAATTCCAAACCGTCCTGGGACACATTGGAAAAATTCCGGACCGTCCCTAGACAGTTTGGAGAATTCTACGCTGTTCGGGACGGTTTGGAAAAATGCCAAACCGTCCTGGGACACATTGGAAGAATTCCAGACGTTTTCGGGACAGTTTGGAAAAATTCCAGACCGTCCCTGGACAGTTTAGGAAATTCCAGGCAGTTCGGGACGATTTGGAAAAATTCCAAACCGTCCTGAGACACATTGGAAAAATTCCGGACTGTCCCTGGACAGTTTGGAAAATTCCAGGCCGTTCAGGACAGTTTGGAAAAATTCCGAACCGTCCTGGGACACATTGGAAAAATTCCGGACCGTCCTTGGACAGTTTGGAAAATTCCAGGCCGTTCGAGACAGTTTGGAAAAATTCCAGGCCGTTCGGGACGATTTGGAAAAATTCCAAACCGTCCTGGGACACATTGGAAAAATTCCGGACCGTCCCTGGACAGTTTGGAAAATTCCACGCTGTTCAGAACAGTTTGAAAAAATTCCAAACCGTCCTGGGGCACATTGGAAAAATTCCAGACAGTCCTTGGACAGCTTGGAGAATTCCAGGCCGTTCGGGAAAGTCTGGAAAAATTCCAAACTGTCCTGGGACACATTGGAAAAATTTCGAGCCGTCCCTGGAAAGTTTGGAAAAATTCAAGACGGTCCCTGGAAAGGTTGGAAAATTACAGACCGTCTCTGGAGAGTTTGGAAAATTCCAGGCAGTTCGGGACGATTTGGAAAAATTCCAAACCGTCCTGGGACACATTGGAAAAATTCCGAACCGTCCCTGGACAGTTTGGAAAATTCCAGCCCGTTCAGGACAGTTTGGAAAAATTCCAAACCGTCCTGGGACACATTGGAAGAATTCCGGACTGTCCCTGGACAGTTTGGAAAATTCCAGGCCGTTCAGGACAGTTTGGAAAAATTCCAAACCGTCCTGGGACACATTGGAAAAATTCCGGACCGTCCTTGGACAGTTTGGAAAATTCCAGGCCGTTCGAGACAGTTTGGAAAAATTCCAGGCCGTTCGGGACGATTTGGAAAAATTCCAAACCGTCCTGGGACACATTGGAAAAATTCCGGACCGTCCCTGGACAGTTTGGAAAATTCCAGCCCGTTCAGGACAGTTTGGAAAAATTCCATACCGTCCTGGGACACATTGGAAAAATTCCGGACCGTCCCTGGACAGTTTGAAAAATTCCAGGCCGTTCGGGACAGTTTGGAAAAATTCCAAACCGTCCTGAGACACGTTGGAAGAATTCCGGACCGTCCCCGGACAGTTTGGAAAATTCCACGCTGTTCGGAACAGTTTGAAAAAATTCCAAACCGTCCTGGGACACATTGGAAAAATTCCGGACCGTCCCTAGACAGTTTGGAGAATTCCACGCTGTTCGGGACGGTTTGGAAAAATGCCAAACCGTCCTGGGGCACATTGGAAAAATTCCAGACAGTCCTCGGACAGCTTGGAGAATTCCAGGCCGTTCGGGAAAGTCTGGAAAAATTCCAAACTGTCCTGGGACACTTTGGAAAAATTTCGAGCCGTCCCTGGAAAGTTTGGAAAAATTCAAGACGGTCCCTGGAAAGGTTGGAAAATTACAGACCGTCTCTGGAGAGTTTGGAAAATTCCAGGCAGTTCGGGACGATTTGGAAAAATTCCAAACCGTCCTGGGACACATTGGAAAAATTCCGAACCGTCCCTGGACAGTTTGGAAAATTCCAGCCCGTTCAGGACAGTTTGGAAAAATTCCAAACCGTCCTGGGACACATTGGAAAAATTCCGGACCGTCCCGGGACAGGTTGGAAAAATTCCGGACCATCCCTGGACAGTTTGGAAAATTCCAGGCCGTTCGGGACGATTTGGAAAAATTCCAAACCGTCCTGGGACACATTGGAAAAATTCCGGACCGTCCCGGGACAGGTTGGAAAAATTCGAGACCATCCCTGGACAGCTTGGAAAATTCCAGGCCGTTCGGGAAAGTCTGGAAAAATTCCAAACTGTCCTGGGACACATTGGAAAAATTTCGAGCCGTCCCTGAACAGTTTGGAAAAATTCAAGACGGTCCCTGGAAAGGTTGGAAAATTACAGACCGTCTCTGGAGAGTTTGGAAAATTCCAGGCAGTTCGGGACGATTTGAAAAAATTCGAAACCGTCCTGGGACACATTGGAAAAATTCCGGACCGTCCCTGGACAGTTTGGAAAATTCCAGCCCGTTCAGGACAGTTTGGAAAAATTCCAAACCGTCCTGGGACACATTGGAAAAATTCCGGACCGTCCCCGGACAGTTTGGAAAATTCCACGCTGTTCGAAACAGTTTGAAAAAATTCCAAACCGTCCTGGGACACATTGGAAAAATTCCGGACCGTCCCTAGACAGTTTGGAGAATTCCGCGCTGTTCGGGACGGTTTGGAAAAATGCCAAACCGTCCTGGGACACATTGGAAGAATTCCAGACCTTTTCGGGACAGTCTGGAAAAATTCCAGACCGTCCCTGGACAGTTTGGGAAATTCCAGGCAGTTCGGGACGATTTGGAAAAATTCCAAACCGTCCTGGGACACATTGGAAAAATTCCGGACCGTCCCGGGACAGGTTGGAAAAATTCCGGACCATCCCTGGACAGTTTGGCAAATTCCAGGCCGTTCGGCACGATTTGGAAAAATTCCAAACCGTCCTGGGACTCATTGGAAAAATTCCGGGCCGTCCCTGGACAGTTTGGAAAATTCCACGCTGTTCGGAACAGTTTGGAAAAATTCCGAACCGTCCTGGGACACATTGGAAAAATTCCAGACCGTCCCGGGACAGGTTGGAAAAATTCCAGACCGTTCGGGACAGTTTGGAAAAATTCCAAACCATCCTGAGACACGTTGGAAGAATTCCGGACCGTCCCCGGACAGTTTGGAAAATTCCACGCTGTTCGGAACAGTTTGAAAAAATTCCAAACCGTCCTGGGACACATTGGAAAAATTCCGGACCGTCCCTAGACAGTTTGGAGAATTCCACGCTGTTCGGGACGGTTTGGAAAAATGCCAAACCGTCCTGGGACACATTAGAAGAATTCCAGACCTTTTCGGGACAGTCTGGAAAAATTCCAGACCGTCCCTGGACAGTTTGGGAAATTCCAGGCAGTTCGGGACGATTTGGAAAAATTCCAAACCGTCCTGGGACACATTGAAAGAATTCCGGACTGTCCCTGGACAGTTTGGAAAATTCCAGGCCGTTCAGGACAGTTTGGAAAAATTCCAAACCGTCCTGGGACACATTGGAAAAATTCCGGACCGTCCTTGGACAGTTTGGAAAATTCCAGGTCGTTCGAGACAGTTTGGAAAAATTCCAGGCAGTTCGGGACGATTTGGAAAAATTCCAAACCGTCCTGGGACACATTGGAAAAATTCCGGACCGTCCCTGGACAGTTTGGAAAATTCCAGCCCGTTCAGGACAGTTTGGAAAAATTCCAAACCGTCCTGGGACACATTGGAAAAATTCCGGACCGTCCCTGGACAGTTTGAAAAATTCCAGGCCGTTCAGGACAGTTTGGAAAAATTCCAGACCGTCCTGAGACACGTTGGAAGAATTCCGGACCGTCCCCGGACAGTTTGGAAAATTCCACGCTGTTCGGAACAGTTTGAAAAAATTCCAAACCGTCCTGGGACACATTGGAAAAATTCCGGACCGTCCCTAGATAGTTTGGAGAATTCCACGCTGTTCGGGACGGTATGGAAAAATTCCAAACCGTCCTGGGACACACTGGAAAAATTCCGGACCGTCACCGGACAGTTTGGAAAATTCCAGGCCGTTCGGGACGATTTGGAAAAATTCCGAACCGTCCTGGGACACATTGGGAAAATTCCGGACCGTCGCTGGACAGTTTGGAAAATTCCACGCTGTTCGGAACAGTTTGGAAAAATTCCAAACCGTCCTGGGACACATTGCAAAAATTCCGGACCGTCCCGGGACGGGTTGGAAAAATTCCAGACCGTCCCTGGAAAGCTTGGAAAATTCCAGGCCGTTCGAGACGGTTTGGAAAATTTTCCAAACCATCCCGGGATACATTGGAATGATCCCGGACCGTCTATGGACAGTTTGGAAAATTCCACGCTGTTCGGGACAGTTTGGAACAATTCCAAACCGTCCTAGGACACATTGGAAAAATTCCAGACCGTCCCGGGACAGCTTGGAAAATTCCAGGCCGTTCGGGACGATTTAGAAAAATTCCAAACCGTCCTGGGACACGTTGGAAGAATTCCGCACCTTCCCTGAACAGTTTGGAGAATTCCAGGCCGTTCGGTACAGTTTTGAAAAATTCCAAACCGTCCTGGGACGAATTGGGAAGATTCCGGACCGACCCTGGACAGTTTGGAAAATTCCAGGCTGTTCGGGACAATTTGTAAAAATTCCAAACCGTCCTGGGACACGTTGAAAAAATTCCAGACCTTCCCGGGACAGTTTGGAAAAATTCCAGACCGTCCTCGGATAGTTTGGGAAATTCCAGGCCGTTCGGGACAGTTTGGAAAAATTCCAGACCGTCCCTGAACAGTTTGGGAAATTCCAAGCAGTTCGGGACGGTTTGGAAAAATTCCAAACCGTCCTGGGACACATTGGAAAAATTCCGGACCGTCCCTGGACAGTTTGGAAAATTCCACGCTGTTCGGAACAGTTTAGGAAAATTCCAAACCGTCCTGGGACACATTGAAAAATTCCAGACCTTCCTGGGACAGTTTTGAAAAATTCCAAACCGTCCTGGGACACATTGGGAAGATTCCGGACCGACCCTGGACAGTTTGGAAAATTCCAGGCTGTTCGGGACAATTTGTAAAAATTCCAAACCGTCCTGGGACACGCTGAAAAAATTCCAGACCTTTCCGGGACAGTTTGGAAAAATTCCAGACCGTCCCTGGACAGTTTGGGAAATTCCAGGCAGTTCGGAATGATTTGGAAAAATTCCAAACCGTCCTGGAACACATTGGAAAAATTCCGGACTGTCCCTGGGCAGTTTGGAAAATTCCAGGCCGTTTAGGACAGTGTGGAAAAATTCCAAACCGTCCTGGGACACATTGGAAAAATTCCGGACCGTCCTTGGACAGTTTGGAAAATTCCAGGCCGTTCGGAACGATTCGGAAAAATTCCAAATTGTCCTGAGACACGTTGAAAAAATTCCGGACCGTCCCGGGACAGGTTGGAAAAATTCCAGACCGTCCCCGGACAGTTTGGAAAATTCCGGGCCGTTCGGGACGATTTGGAAAAATTCCAAACCGTCCTGGGACACATTGGAAAAATTCCGGACCGTCCCGGGACAGGTTGGAAAAATTCCAGACCGTCCCTGGAAAGCTTGGAAAATTCCAGGCCGTTCGAGACGGTTTGGAAAATTTCCAGACCGTCCCTGGACAGTTTGGGAAATTCCAGGCAGTTCGGAATGATTTGGAAAAATTCCAAACCGTCCTGGAACACATTGGAAAAATTCCGGACTGTCCCTGGGCAGTTTGTAAAATTCCAGGCCGTTTAGGACAGTGTGGAAAAATTCCAAACCGTCCTGGGACACATTGGAAAAATTCCGGACCGTCCTTGGACAGTTTGGAAAATTCCAGGCCGTTCGGAACGATTCGGAAAAATTCCAAATTGTCCTGAGACACGTTGAAAAAATTCCGGACCGTCCCGGGACAGGTTGGAAAAATTCCAGACCGTCCCTGAACAGCTTGGAAAATTCCAGGCTGTTCGGAACGGTTTGGAGAAATTCCAAACCATCCTGGGACACATTGGAAAAATTGCGGACCGTCCCTGGACAGTTTGGAAAATTTCACGCTGTTCAGAACAGTTTGGAAAAATTCCAAACCGTCCTAGGATACATTGGAACAATTCCAGACCGTCCCGGGACAGGTTGGAAAAATTCCAGACCGTCCCTGGAAAGCTTGGAGAATTCCAGGCCGTTCGAGATGGTTTGGAAAAATACCAAACCGTCCTGGGACACATTGGAAGAATTCCAGACCGTCCCCGGACAGTTTGGAAAATTCCAGGCCGTTCGGGACGATTTGGAAAAATTCCAAACCGTCCTGGGACACATTGGAAAAATTCCGGACCGTCCCGGGACAGGTTGGAAAAATTCCAGACCGTCCCTGGAAAGCTTGGAAAATTCCAGGCCGTTCGAGATGGTTTGGAAAATTTCCAAACCGTCCTGGGATACATTGGAAGAATTCCGGACCGTCTATGGACAGTTTGGAAAATTCCACGCTGTTCGGGACAGTTTGGAAAAATTCCAAACCGTCATGGGACACATTGGAAAAATTCCGGACCGTCCCTGGACAGTTTGAAAAATTCCAGGCCGTTCGGGACGATTTGGAAAATTTCCAAACCCTCCTGGACACATTGGAAAAATTCCGGACCGTCCCTAGACAGTATGGAAAATTCCACGCTGTTCGGGACAGTTTGGAAAACTTTCCAAACCGTTCTGAGACACATTGGGAAAATTCCAGACCGTCCCGGGACAGGATGGAAAAATTCCAGACCGTCCCTGGACAGTTTGGACAATTCCAGGCCGTTCGGGACAGTTTGGGAAAATTCCAAACCGTCCTGGGACACATTGGAAAAATTCCGGACCGTCCCTGGACAGTTTGGAAAATTCCACGCTGTTCGAGACAGTTTGGAAAAATTCCAAACCGTCCTGGGACACATTGAAAAAATTCCAGACCTTCCCAGGACATCTTGGAAAAATTCCAAACCGTCCCTGGATAGTTTGGGAAATTCCACGCTGTTCGAGACAGTCTGGAAAAATACCAAACCATCCTGGGACACATCGAAGAAATTCCAAACCTTCCTGGGACAGTTTGGAAAAAATTCCGGACCATCCCTGGATACTTTTGGAAATTCCAGGCCGTTCGAGACACTTTGGAAAAATTCCAGGCCGTTCGGAACGATTTGGAAAAATTCCAACCCGTCCTGGGACACATCGAAGAAATTCCAGACCTTCCTGGAACAGTTTGGAGAAATTCCGGACCATCCCTGGATACTTCAGGAAATTCCAGGCCGTTCGAAACAGTTTGGAAAAATTCCAAACCGTCCTGGGACACATTGGAAAAATTCCGGACCGTCGCTGGACAGTTTGGAAAATTCCACGCTGTTCAGAACAGTTTGGAAAAATTCCAAACCGTCCTGGGACACATTGCAAAATTTCCGGATCGTCCCGGGATGGGTTGGAAAAATTCCAGACCGTCCCTGGAAAGCTTGGAAAATTCCAGGCCGTTCGAGACGGTTTGGAAAATTTCCAAACCGTCCTCGGATACATTGGAAAAATCCCGGACCGTCTATGGACAGTTTTGAAAATTCCACGCTGTTCGGGACAGTTTGGAAAAATTCCAAACCGTCCTGGGACACATTGGAAAAATTCCAGACCGTCCCGGGACAGCTTGGAAAATTCCAGGCCGTTCCGGACGATTTAGAAAAATTCCAAACTGTCTTGGGACACGTTGGAAAAATTCCGCACCTTCCCTGAACAGTTTGGAAAATTCCAGGCCGTTCGGTACAGTTTTGAAAAATTCCAAACCGTCCTGGGACACATTGAAAGAATTCTAGACCTTTCCGTGACAGTTTGTAAAAATTCCAGATCATCCCTGGATAGTTTGGGAAATTCCAGGCCGTTCGGGACAGTTCGGAAAGATTCCAAACCGTCCTGGGACACATTGGAAAGATTCCAGACCGTCCCGGGACAGGTTGGAAAAATTCCAGACCGTCCCTGGACAGGTTGGAAAATTCCAGACCGTCCCTGAATAGTTTGGTAAATTCCAGGCCGTTCGGGACAGTTTGGAAAAATTCCAAACCGTCCTGTGACACATTGGAAAAATTCCGGACCGTCCCTGGAAAGTGTGGAAAATTCCAGGCCGTTCGGGACGATTTCGAAAATTTCCAAACCCTCCTGGACACATTTGAAGAATTCCGGACCGTCCCTAGACAGTATGGAAAATTCCACGCTGTTCGGGACAGTTTGGAAAACTTTCCAAACCGTCCTGGGACACATTGGAAAAATTGCGGACCGTCCCTGAACGGTTTGGAAAATTCCACGACGTTCGAAACAGTTTTCAAAAATTCCGAACCGTCCTGGGACACATTTGAAAAATTCCAGACCTCCCCGGGACAGTTTGGAAAAATTCCAGACCGTCCCTGGATAGTTTGGGAAATTCCAGGCCGTTCGGGACGGTTTGGAAAAATTCCAAACCGTCCCAGGACACATTGGAAGAATTCCAGACCGTCCCGGGACAGGTTGGGAAAAATCTAGACCGTCCCTGGACAGCTTGGAAAATTTCAGGCCGTTCTGGACAGTGTGGGAAAATTCCAAACCGTCCTGGGACACATTGGAAAAATTCCAGACCGTCCCGGGACAGGTTGGAAAAATTCCAGACCGTTCGGGACAGTTTGGAAAAATTCCAAACCGTCCTGAGACACGTTGGAAGAATTCCGGACCGTCCCCGGACAGTTTGGAAAATTCCACGCTGTTCGGAACAGTTTGAAAAAATTCCAAACCGTCCTGGGACACATTGGAAAAATTCCGGACCGTCCCTAGACAGTTTGGAGAATTCTACGCTGTTCGGGACGGTTTGGAAAAATGCCAAACCGTCCTGGGACACATTGGAAGAATTCCAGACGTTTTCGGGACAGTTTGGAAAAATTCCAGACCGTCCCTGGACAGTTTAGGAAATTCCAGGCAGTTCGGGACGATTTGGAAAAATTCCAAACCGTCCTGAGACACATTGGAAAAATTCCGGACTGTCCCTGGACAGTTTGGAAAATTCCAGGCCGTTCAGGACAGTTTGGAAAAATTCCGAACCGTCCTGGGACACATTGGAAAAATTCCGGACCGTCCTTGGACAGTTTGGAAAATTCCAGGCCGTTCGAGACAGTTTGGAAAAATTCCAGGCCGTTCGGGACGATTTGGAAAAATTCCAAACCGTCCTGGGACACATTGGAAAAATTCCGGACCGTCCCTGGACAGTTTGGAAAATTCCACGCTGTTCAGAACAGTTTGAAAAAATTCCAAACCGTCCTGGGGCACATTGGAAAAATTCCAGACAGTCCTTGGACAGCTTGGAGAATTCCAGGCCGTTCGGGAAAGTCTGGAAAAATTCCAAACTGTCCTGGGACACATTGGAAAAATTTCGAGCCGTCCCTGGAAAGTTTGGAAAAATTCAAGACGGTCCCTGGAAAGGTTGGAAAATTACAGACCGTCTCTGGAGAGTTTGGAAAATTCCAGGCAGTTCGGGACGATTTGGAAAAATTCCAAACCGTCCTGGGACACATTGGAAAAATTCCGAACCGTCCCTGGACAGTTTGGAAAATTCCAGCCCGTTCAGGACAGTTTGGAAAAATTCCAAACCGTCCTGGGACACATTGGAAGAATTCCGGACTGTCCCTGGACAGTTTGGAAAATTCCAGGCCGTTCAGGACAGTTTGGAAAAATTCCAAACCGTCCTGGGACACATTGGAAAAATTCCGGACCGTCCTTGGACAGTTTGGAAAATTCCAGGCCGTTCGAGACAGTTTGGAAAAATTCCAGGCCGTTCGGGACGATTTGGAAAAATTCCAAACCGTCCTGGGACACATTGGAAAAATTCCGGACCGTCCCTGGACAGTTTGGAAAATTCCAGCCCGTTCAGGACAGTTTGGAAAAATTCCATACCGTCCTGGGACACATTGGAAAAATTCCGGACCGTCCCTGGACAGTTTGAAAAATTCCAGGCCGTTCGGGACAGTTTGGAAAAATTCCAAACCGTCCTGAGACACGTTGGAAGAATTCCGGACCGTCCCCGGACAGTTTGGAAAATTCCACGCTGTTCGGAACAGTTTGAAAAAATTCCAAACCGTCCTGGGACACATTGGAAAAATTCCGGACCGTCCCTAGACAGTTTGGAGAATTCCACGCTGTTCGGGACGGTTTGGAAAAATGCCAAACCGTCCTGGGGCACATTGGAAAAATTCCAGACAGTCCTCGGACAGCTTGGAGAATTCCAGGCCGTTCGGGAAAGTCTGGAAAAATTCCAAACTGTCCTGGGACACTTTGGAAAAATTTCGAGCCGTCCCTGGAAAGTTTGGAAAAATTCAAGACGGTCCCTGGAAAGGTTGGAAAATTACAGACCGTCTCTGGAGAGTTTGGAAAATTCCAGGCAGTTCGGGACGATTTGGAAAAATTCCAAACCGTCCTGGGACACATTGGAAAAATTCCGAACCGTCCCTGGACAGTTTGGAAAATTCCAGCCCGTTCAGGACAGTTTGGAAAAATTCCAAACCGTCCTGGGACACATTGGAAAAATTCCGGACCGTCCCGGGACAGGTTGGAAAAATTCCGGACCATCCCTGGACAGTTTGGAAAATTCCAGGCCGTTCGGGACGATTTGGAAAAATTCCAAACCGTCCTGGGACACATTGGAAAAATTCCGGACCGTCCCGGGACAGGTTGGAAAAATTCGAGACCATCCCTGGACAGCTTGGAAAATTCCAGGCCGTTCGGGAAAGTCTGGAAAAATTCCAAACTGTCCTGGGACACATTGGAAAAATTTCGAGCCGTCCCTGAACAGTTTGGAAAAATTCAAGACGGTCCCTGGAAAGGTTGGAAAATTACAGACCGTCTCTGGAGAGTTTGGAAAATTCCAGGCAGTTCGGGACGATTTGAAAAAATTCGAAACCGTCCTGGGACACATTGGAAAAATTCCGGACCGTCCCTGGACAGTTTGGAAAATTCCAGCCCGTTCAGGACAGTTTGGAAAAATTCCAAACCGTCCTGGGACACATTGGAAAAATTCCGGACCGTCCCCGGACAGTTTGGAAAATTCCACGCTGTTCGAAACAGTTTGAAAAAATTCCAAACCGTCCTGGGACACATTGGAAAAATTCCGGACCGTCCCTAGACAGTTTGGAGAATTCCGCGCTGTTCGGGACGGTTTGGAAAAATGCCAAACCGTCCTGGGACACATTGGAAGAATTCCAGACCTTTTCGGGACAGTCTGGAAAAATTCCAGACCGTCCCTGGACAGTTTGGGAAATTCCAGGCAGTTCGGGACGATTTGGAAAAATTCCAAACCGTCCTGGGACACATTGGAAAAATTCCGGACCGTCCCGGGACAGGTTGGAAAAATTCCGGACCATCCCTGGACAGTTTGGCAAATTCCAGGCCGTTCGGCACGATTTGGAAAAATTCCAAACCGTCCTGGGACTCATTGGAAAAATTCCGGGCCGTCCCTGGACAGTTTGGAAAATTCCACGCTGTTCGGAACAGTTTGGAAAAATTCCGAACCGTCCTGGGACACATTGGAAAAATTCCAGACCGTCCCGGGACAGGTTGGAAAAATTCCAGACCGTTCGGGACAGTTTGGAAAAATTCCAAACCATCCTGAGACACGTTGGAAGAATTCCGGACCGTCCCCGGACAGTTTGGAAAATTCCACGCTGTTCGGAACAGTTTGAAAAAATTCCAAACCGTCCTGGGACACATTGGAAAAATTCCGGACCGTCCCTAGACAGTTTGGAGAATTCCACGCTGTTCGGGACGGTTTGGAAAAATGCCAAACCGTCCTGGGACACATTAGAAGAATTCCAGACCTTTTCGGGACAGTCTGGAAAAATTCCAGACCGTCCCTGGACAGTTTGGGAAATTCCAGGCAGTTCGGGACGATTTGGAAAAATTCCAAACCGTCCTGGGACACATTGAAAGAATTCCGGACTGTCCCTGGACAGTTTGGAAAATTCCAGGCCGTTCAGGACAGTTTGGAAAAATTCCAAACCGTCCTGGGACACATTGGAAAAATTCCGGACCGTCCTTGGACAGTTTGGAAAATTCCAGGTCGTTCGAGACAGTTTGGAAAAATTCCAGGCAGTTCGGGACGATTTGGAAAAATTCCAAACCGTCCTGGGACACATTGGAAAAATTCCGGACCGTCCCTGGACAGTTTGGAAAATTCCAGCCCGTTCAGGACAGTTTGGAAAAATTCCAAACCGTCCTGGGACACATTGGAAAAATTCCGGACCGTCCCTGGACAGTTTGAAAAATTCCAGGCCGTTCAGGACAGTTTGGAAAAATTCCAGACCGTCCTGAGACACGTTGGAAGAATTCCGGACCGTCCCCGGACAGTTTGGAAAATTCCACGCTGTTCGGAACAGTTTGAAAAAATTCCAAACCGTCCTGGGACACATTGGAAAAATTCCGGACCGTCCCTAGATAGTTTGGAGAATTCCACGCTGTTCGGGACGGTTTGGAAAAATGCCAAACCGTCCTGGGACACATTGGAAGAATTCCAGACCTTTTCGGGACAGTCTGGAAAAATTCCAGACCGTCCCTGGACAGTTTGGGAAATTCCAGGCAGTTCGGGACGATTTGGAAAAATTCCAAACCGTCCTGGGACACATTGGAAGAATTCCGGACTGTCCCTGGACAGTTTGGAAAATTCCAGGCCGTTCAGGACAGTTTGGAAAAATTCCAAACCGTCCTGGGACACATTGGAAAAATTCCGGACCGTCCTTGGACAGTTTGGAAAATTCCAGGCCGTTCGAGACAGTTTGGAAAAATTCCAGGCCGTTCGGGACGATTTGGAAAAATTCCAAACCGTCCTGGGACCCATTGGAAAAATTCCGGACCGTCCCTGGACAGTTCGGAAAATTCCACGCTGTTCAGAACAGTTTGAAAAAATTCCAAACCGTCTTGGGGCACATTGGAAAAATTCCAGACAGTCCCTGGACAGCTTGGAGAATTCCAGGCCGTTCGGGAAAGTCTGGAAAAATTCCAAACTGTCCTGGGACACATTGGAAAAATTTCGAGCCGTCCCTGGACAGTTTGGAAAAATTCAAGACGGTCCCTGGAAAGGTTGAAAAATTACAGACCGTCTCTGGAGAGTTTGGAAAATTCCAGGCAGTTCGGGACGATTTGGAAAAATTCCAAACCGTCCTGGGACACATTGGAAAAATTCCGGACCGTCCCTGGACAGTTTGGAAAATTCCAGCCCGTTCAGGACAGTTTGGAAAAATTCCAAACCGTCCTGGGACACATTGGAAAAATTCCGGACCGTCCCTGGACAGTTTGAAAAATTCCAGGCCGTTCGGGACAGTTTGGAAAAATTCCAAACCGTCCTGAGACACGTTGGAAGAATTCCGGACCGTCCCCGGACAGTTTGGAAAATTCCACGCTGTTCGGAACAGTTTGAAAAAATTCCAAACCGTCCTGGGACACATTGGAAAAATTCCGGACCGTCCCTAGACAGTTTGGAGAATTCCACGCTGTTCGGGACGGTTTGGAAAAATGCCAAACGGTCCTGGGACACATTGGAAGAATTCCAGACCTTTTCGGGACAGTCTGGAAAAATTCCAGACCGTCCCTGGACAGTTTGGGAAATTCCAGGCAGTTCGGGACGATTTGGAAAAATTCCAAACCGTCCTGGGACACATTGGAAAAATTCCGGACCGTCCCGGGACAGGTTGGAAAAATTCCGGACCATCCCTGGACAGTTTGGAAAATTCCAGGCCGTTCGGGACGATTTGGAAAAATTCCAAACCGTCCTAGGACACATTGGAAAAATTCCGGACCGTCCCGGGACAGGTTGGAAAAATTCGAGACCATCCCTGGACAGCTTGGAAAATTCCAGGCAGTTCGGGACGGTATGGAAAAATTCCAAACCATCCTGGGACACATTGGAAAAATTCCGGACCGTCACCGGACAGTTTGGCAAATTCCAGGCCGTTCGGCACGATTTGGAAAAATTCCAAACCGTCCTGGGACTCATTGGAAAAATTCCGGGCCGTCCCTGGACAGTTTGGAAAATTCCACGCTGTTCGGAACAGTTTGGAAAAATTCCGAACCGTCCTGGGACACATTGGAAAAATTCCAGACCGTCCCGGGACAGGTTGGAAAAATTCCAGACCGTTCGGGACAGTTTGGAAAAATTCCAAACCATCCTGAGACACGTTGGAAGAATTCCGGACCGTCCCCGGACAGTTTGGAAAATTCCACGCTGTTCGGAACAGTTTGAAAAAATTCCAAACCGTCCTGGGACACATTGGAAAAATTCCGGACCGTCCCTAGACAGTTTGGAGAATTCCACGCTGTTCGGGACGGTTTGGAAAAATGCCAAACCGTCCTGGGACACATTAGAAGAATTCCAGACCTTTTCGGGACAGTCTGGAAAAATTCCAGACCGTCCCTGGACAGTTTGGGAAATTCCAGGCAGTTCGGGACGATTTGGAAAAATTCCAAACCGTCCTGGGACACATTGAAAGAATTCCGGACTGTCCCTGGACAGTTTGGAAAATTCCAGGCCGTTCAGGACAGTTTGGAAAAATTCCAAACCGTCCTGGGACACATTGGAAAAATTCCGGACCGTCCTTGGACAGTTTGGAAAATTCCAGGCCGTTCGAGACAGTTTGGAAAAATTCCAGGCAGTTCGGGACGATTTGGAAAAATTCCAAACCGTCCTGGGACACATTGGAAAAATTCCGGACCGTCCCTGGACAGTTTGGAAAATTCCAGCCCGTTCAGGACAGTTTGGAAAAATTCCAAACCGTCCTGGGACACATTGGAAAAATTCCGGACCGTCCCTGGACAGTTTGAAAAATTCCAGGCCGTTCAGGACAGTTTGGAAAAATTCCAAACCGTCCTGAGACACGTTGGAAGAATTCCGGACCGTCCCCGGACAGTTTGGAAAATTCCACGCTGTTCGGAACAGTTTGAAAAAATTCCAAACCGTCCTGGGACACATTGGAAAAATTCCGGACCGTCCCTAGATAGTTTGGAGAATTCCACGCTGTTCGGGACGGTTTGGAAAAATGCCAAACCGTCCTGGGACACATTGGAAGAATTCCAGACCTTTTCGGGACAGTCTGGAAAAATTCCAGACCGTCCCTGGACAGTTTGGGAAATTCCAGGCAGTTCGGGACGATTTGGAAAAATTCCAAACCGTCCTGGGACACATTGGAAGAATTCCGGACTGTCCCTGGACAGTTTGGAAAATTCCAGGCCGTTCAGGACAGTTTGGAAAAATTCCAAACCGTCCTGGGACACATTGGAAAAATTCCGGACCGTCCTTGGACAGTTTGGAAAATTCCAGGCCGTTCGAGACAGTTTGGAAAAATTCCAGGCCGTTCGGGACGATTTGGAAAAATTCCAAACCGTCCTGGGACCCATTGGAAAAATTCCGGACCGTCCCTGGACAGTTCGGAAAATTCCACGCTGTTCAGAACAGTTTGAAAAAATTCCAAACCGTCTTGGGGCACATTGGAAAAATTCCAGACAGTCCCTGGACAGCTTGGAGAATTCCAGGCCGTTCGGGAAAGTCTGGAAAAATTCCAAACTGTCCTGGGACACATTGGAAAAATTTCGAGCCGTCCCTGGACAGTTTGGAAAAATTCAAGACGGTCCCTGGAAAGGTTGAAAAATTACAGACCGTCTCTGGAGAGTTTGGAAAATTCCAGGCAGTTCGGGACGATTTGGAAAAATTCCAAACCGTCCTGGGACACATTGGAAAAATTCCGGACCGTCCCTGGACAGTTTGGAAAATTCCAGCCCGTTCAGGACAGTTTGGAAAAATTCCAAACCGTCCTGGGACACATTGGAAAAATTCCGGACCGTCCCTGGACAGTTTGAAAAATTCCAGGCCGTTCGGGACAGTTTGGAAAAATTCCAAACCGTCCTGAGACACGTTGGAAGAATTCCGGACCGTCCCCGGACAGTTTGGAAAATTCCACGCTGTTCGGAACAGTTTGAAAAAATTCCAAACCGTCCTGGGACACATTGGAAAAATTCCGGACCGTCCCTAGACAGTTTGGAGAATTCCACGCTGTTCGGGACGGTTTGGAAAAATGCCAAACGGTCCTGGGACACATTGGAAGAATTCCAGACCTTTTCGGGACAGTCTGGAAAAATTCCAGACCGTCCCTGGACAGTTTGGGAAATTCCAGGCAGTTCGGGACGATTTGGAAAAATTCCAAACCGTCCTGGGACACATTGGAAAAATTCCGGACCGTCCCGGGACAGGTTGGAAAAATTCCGGACCATCCCTGGACAGTTTGGAAAATTCCAGGCCGTTCGGGACGATTTGGAAAAATTCCAAACCGTCCTAGGACACATTGGAAAAATTCCGGACCGTCCCGGGACAGGTTGGAAAAATTCGAGACCATCCCTGGACAGCTTGGAAAATTCCAGGCAGTTCGGGACGGTATGGAAAAATTCCAAACCATCCTGGGACACATTGGAAAAATTCCGGACCGTCACCGGACAGTTTGGCAAATTCCAGGCCGTTCGGCACGATTTGGAAAAATTCCAAACCGTCCTGGGACTCATTGGAAAAATTCCGGGCCGTCCCTGGACAGTTTGGAAAATTCCACGCTGTTCGGAACAGTTTGGAAAAATTCCGAACCGTCCTGGGACACATTGGAAAAATTCCAGACCGTCCCGGGACAGGTTGGAAAAATTCCAGACCGTTCGGGACAGTTTGGAAAAATTCCAAACCATCCTGAGACACGTTGGAAGAATTCCGGACCGTCCCCGGACAGTTTGGAAAATTCCACGCTGTTCGGAACAGTTTGAAAAAATTCCAAACCGTCCTGGGACACATTGGAAAAATTCCGGACCGTCCCTAGACAGTTTGGAGAATTCCACGCTGTTCGGGACGGTTTGGAAAAATGCCAAACCGTCCTGGGACACATTAGAAGAATTCCAGACCTTTTCGGGACAGTCTGGAAAAATTCCAGACCGTCCCTGGACAGTTTGGGAAATTCCAGGCAGTTCGGGACGATTTGGAAAAATTCCAAACCGTCCTGGGACACATTGAAAGAATTCCGGACTGTCCCTGGACAGTTTGGAAAATTCCAGGCCGTTCAGGACAGTTTGGAAAAATTCCAAACCGTCCTGGGACACATTGGAAAAATTCCGGACCGTCCTTGGACAGTTTGGAAAATTCCAGGCCGTTCGAGACAGTTTGGAAAAATTCCAGGCAGTTCGGGACGATTTGGAAAAATTCCAAACCGTCCTGGGACACATTGGAAAAATTCCGGACCGTCCCTGGACAGTTTGGAAAATTCCAGCCCGTTCAGGACAGTTTGGAAAAATTCCAAACCGTCCTGGGACACATTGGAAAAATTCCGGACCGTCCCTGGACAGTTTGAAAAATTCCAGGCCGTTCAGGACAGTTTGGAAAAATTCCAAACCGTCCTGAGACACGTTGGAAGAATTCCGGACCGTCCCCGGACAGTTTGGAAAATTCCACGCTGTTCGGAACAGTTTGAAAAAATTCCAAACCGTCCTGGGACACATTGGAAAAATTCCGGACCGTCCCTAGATAGTTTGGAGAATTCCACGCTGTTCGGGACGGTTTGGAAAAATGCCAAACCGTCCTGGGACACATTGGAAGAATTCCAGACCTTTTCGGGACAGTCTGGAAAAATTCCAGACCGTCCCTGGACAGTTTGGGAAATTCCAGGCAGTTCGGGACGATTTGGAAAAATTCCAAACCGTCCTGGGACACATTGGAAGAATTCCGGACTGTCCCTGGACAGTTTGGAAAATTCCAGGCCGTTCAGGACAGTTTGGAAAAATTCCAAACCGTCCTGGGACACATTGGAAAAATTCCGGACCGTCCTTGGACAGTTTGGAAAATTCCAGGCCGTTCGAGACAGTTTGGAAAAATTCCAGGCCGTTCGGGACGATTTGGAAAAATTCCAAACCGTCCTGGGACCCATTGGAAAAATTCCGGACCGTCCCTGGACAGTTCGGAAAATTCCACGCTGTTCAGAACAGTTTGAAAAAATTCCAAACCGTCTTGGGGCACATTGGAAAAATTCCAGACAGTCCCTGGACAGCTTGGAGAATTCCAGGCCGTTCGGGAAAGTCTGGAAAAATTCCAAACTGTCCTGGGACACATTGGAAAAATTTCGAGCCGTCCCTGGACAGTTTGGAAAAATTCAAGACGGTCCCTGGAAAGGTTGAAAAATTACAGACCGTCTCTGGAGAGTTTGGAAAATTCCAGGCAGTTCGGGACGATTTGGAAAAATTCCAAACCGTCCTGGGACACATTGGAAAAATTCCGGACCGTCCCTGGACAGTTTGGAAAATTCCAGCCCGTTCAGGACAGTTTGGAAAAATTCCAAACCGTCCTGGGACACATTGGAAAAATTCCGGACCGTCCCTGGACAGTTTGAAAAATTCCAGGCCGTTCGGGACAGTTTGGAAAAATTCCAAACCGTCCTGAGACACGTTGGAAGAATTCCGGACCGTCCCCGGACAGTTTGGAAAATTCCACGCTGTTCGGAACAGTTTGAAAAAATTCCAAACCGTCCTGGGACACATTGGAAAAATTCCGGACCGTCCCTAGACAGTTTGGAGAATTCCACGCTGTTCGGGACGGTTTGGAAAAATGCCAAACGGTCCTGGGACACATTGGAAGAATTCCAGACCTTTTCGGGACAGTCTGGAAAAATTCCAGACCGTCCCTGGACAGTTTGGGAAATTCCAGGCAGTTCGGGACGATTTGGAAAAATTCCAAACCGTCCTGGGACACATTGGAAGAATTCCGAACTGTCCCTGGACAGTTTGGAAAATTCCAGGTCGTTCAGGACAGTTTGGAAAAATTCCAAACCGTCCTGGGACACATTGGAAAAATTCCGGACCGTCCTTGGACAGTTTGGAAAATTCCAGGCCGTTCGAGACAGTTTGGAAAAATTCCAGGCCGTTCGGGACGATTTGGAAAAATTCCAAACCGTCCTGGGACACATTGGAAAAATTCCGGACCGTCCCTGGACAGTTTGGAAAATTCCACGCTGTTCAGAACAGTTTGAAAAAATTCCAAACCGTCTTGGGGCACATTGGAAAAATTCCAGACAGTCCCTGGACAGCTTGGAGAATTCCAGGCCGTTCGGGAAAGTCTGGAAAAATTCCAAACTGTCCTGGGACACATTGGAAAAATTTCGAGCCGTCCCTGGACAGTTTGGAAAAATTCAAGACGGTCCCTGGAAAGGTTGAAAAATTACAGACCGTCTCTGGAGAGTTTGGAAAATTCTAGGCAGTTCGGGACGATTTGGAAAAATTCCAAACCGTCCTGGGACACATTGGAAAAATTCCGGACCGTCCCTGGACAGTTTGGAAAATTCCAGCCCGTTCAGGACAGTTTGGAAAAATTCCAAACCGTCCTGGGACACATTGGAAAAATTCCGGACCGTCCCTGGACAGTTTGAAAAATTCCAGGCCGTTCGGGACAGTTTGGAAAAATTCCAAACCGTCCTGAGACACGTTGGAAGAATTCCGGACCGTCCCCGGACAGTTTGGAAAATTCCACGCTGTTCGGAACAGTTTGAAAAAATTCCAAACCGTCCTGGGACACATTGGAAAAATTCCGGACCGTCCCTAGACAGTTTGGAGAATTCCACGCTGTTCGGGACGGTTTGGAAAAATGCCAAACGGTCCTGGGACACATTGGAAGAATTCCAGACCTTTTCGGGACAGTCTGGAAAAATTCCAGACCGTCCCTGGACAGTTTGGGAAATTCCAGGCAGTTCGGGACGATTTGGAAAAATTCCAAACCGTCCTGGGACACATTGGAAGAATTCCGAACTGTCCCTGGACAGTTTGGAAAATTCCAGGTCGTTCAGGACAGTTTGGAAAAATTCCAAACCGTCCTGGGACACATTGGAAAAATTCCGGACCGTCCTTGGACAGTTTGGAAAATTCCAGGCCGTTCGAGACAGTTTGGAAAAATTCCAGGCCGTTCGGGACGATTTGGAAAAATTCCAAACCGTCCTGGGACACATTGGAAAAATTCCGGACCGTCCCTGGACAGTTTGGAAAATTCCACGCTGTTCAGAACAGTTTGAAAAAATTCCAAACCGTCTTGGGGCACATTGGAAAAATTCCAGACAGTCCCTGGACAGCTTGGAGAATTCCAGGCCGTTCGGGAAAGTCTGGAAAAATTCCAAACTGTCCTGGGACACATTGGAAAAATTTCGAGCCGTCCCTGGACAGTTTGGAAAAATTCAAGACGGTCCCTGGAAAGGTTGAAAAATTACAGACCGTCTCTGGAGAGTTTGGAAAATTCCAGGCAGTTCGGGACGATTTGGAAAAATTCCAAACCGTCCTGGGACACATTGGAAAAATTCCGGACCGTCCCTGGACAGTTTGGAAAATTCCAGCCCGTTCAGGACAGTTTGGAAAAATTCCAAACCGTCCTGGGACACATTGGAAAAATTCCGGACCGTCCCTGGACAGTTTGAAAAATTCCAGGCCGTTCGGGACAGTTTGGAAAAATTCCAAACCGTCCTGAGACACGTTGGAAGAATTCCGGACCGTCCCCGGACAGTTTGGAAAATTCCACGCTGTTCGGAACAGTTTGAAAAAATTCCAAACCGTCCTGGGACACATTGGAAAAATTCCGGACCGTCCCTAGACAGTTTGGAGAATTCCACGCTGTTCGGGACGGTTTGGAAAAATGCCAAACGGTCCTGGGACACATTGGAAGAATTCCAGACCTTTTCGGGACAGTCTGGAAAAATTCCAGACCGTCCCTGGACAGTTTGGGAAATTCCAGTCAGTTCGGGACGATTTGGAAAAATTCCAAACCGTCCTGGGACACATTGGAAGAATTCCGAACTGTCCCTGGACAGTTTGGAAAATTCCAGGTCGTTCAGGACAGTTTGGAAAAATTCCAAACCGTCCTGGGACACATTGGAAAAATTCCGGACCGTCCTTGGACAGTTTGGAAAATTCCAGGCCGTTCGAGACAGTTTGGAAAAATTCCAGGCCGTTCGGGACGATTTGGAAAAATTCCAAACCGTCCTGGGACACATTGGAAAAATTCCGGACCGTCCCTGGACAGTTTGGAAAATTCCACGCTGTTCAGAACAGTTTGAAAAAATTCCAAACCGTCTTGGGGCACATTGGAAAAATTCCAGACAGTCCCTGGACAGCTTGGAGAATTCCAGGCCGTTCGGGAAAGTCTGGAAAAATTCCAAACTGTCCTGGGACACATTGGAAGAATTTCGAGCCGTCCCTGGACAGTTTGGAAAAATTCAAGACGGTCCCTGGAAAGGTTGGAAAATTACAGACCGTCTCTGGAGAGTTTGGAAAATTCCAGGCAGTTCGGGACGATTTGGAAAAATTCCAAACCGTCCTGGGACACATTGGAAAAATTCCGGACCGTCCCTGGACAGTTTGGAAAATTCCAGCCCGTTCAGGACAGTTTGGAAAAATTCCAAACCGTCCTGGGACACATTGGAAAAATTCCGGACCGTCCCTGGACAGTTTGAAAGATTCCAGGCCGTTCGGGACAGTTTGGAAAAATTCCAAACCGTCCTGAGACACGTTGGAAGAATTTCGGACCGTCCCCGGACAGTTTGGAAAATTCCACGCTGTTCGGAACAGTGTGAAAAAATTCCAAACCGTCCTGGGACACATTGGAAAAATTCCGGACCGTCCCTAGACAGTTTGGAGAATTCCACGCTGTTCGGGACGGTTTGGAAAAATGCCAAACCGTCCTGGGACACATTGGAAGAATTCCAGACCTTTTCGGGACAGTTTGGAAAAATTCCAGACCGTCCCTGGACAGTTTGGGAAATTCCAGGCAGTTCGGGACGATTTGGAAAAATTCCAAACCGTCCTGGGACACATTGGAAAAATTCCGCACTGTCCCTGGACAGTTTGAAAAATTCCAGGCTGTTCAGGACAGTTTGGAAAAATTCCAAACCGTCCTGGGACACATTGGAAAAATTCCGGACCGTCCTTGGACAGTTTGGAAAATTCCAGACCGTTCGAGACAGTTTGGAAAAATTCCAGGCCGTTCAGGACGATTTGGAAAAATTCCAAACCGTCCTGGGGCACATTGGAAAAATTTCAGACAGTCCCTGGACAGCTTGGAGAATTCCAGGCCGTTCGGGAAAGTCTGGAAAAATTCCAAACTGTCCTGGGACACATTGGGAAAATTTCGAGCCGTCCCTGGACAGTTTGGAAAAATTCAAGACGGTCCCTGGAAAGATGGGAAAATTACAGACCGTTTTTGGCGAGTTTGCAAAATTCCAGGCAGTTCGGGACGATTTGGAAAAATTCCAAACCGTCCTGGGACACATTAGGAAAATTCCGGACCGTCCCTGGACAGTTTGGAAAATTCCAGGCCGTTCAGGACAGTTTGGAAAAATTCCAAACCGTCCTGGAACACATTGGAAAAATTCCGGACCGTCCCTGGACAGTTCGAAAAATTCCAGGCCGTTCGGGACAGTTTGGAAAAATTCCAAACCGTACTGGGACACATTTGAAAAATTTCGGGTCGCACCTGGACAGTTTGGAAAATTCCAGGCAGTTCTGGACGATTTGGCAAAATTCTAAACCGTCCTGGGATACATTGGAAAAATTTCAGACCGTCCCGGGACACATTGAAAAAATTCCAGACCTTCCCGGGACAGTTTGGAAAAATTCCAGACCGTTCTCGGAAAGTTTGGGATATTCCAGGCCGTTCGGGACAGTTTGGAAAAATTCCAAACCGTCCTGGGACACATTGGAAGAATTCCAGACCGTCCCGGGACAGGTTGGAAATATTCCAGACCGTCCCTGGAAAGCTTGGAAAATTCCAGGCCGTTCGAGACGGTTTGGAAAAATTCCAAACCGTCCTGGGATACATTGAAAAAATTCCGGACCGTCCCTGGACAGTTTAGAAAATTCCACGCTGTTCGGGACAGTTTGGAAAAATTCCAAACCGTCCTGGGACACATTGGAAAAATTCCAGATCTTCTCGGGACAGTTTGGAAAAATTCCAGACCGTCCCTGGACAGTTTGGGATATTCCAGGCAGTTCGGGACGATTTGGAAAAATTCCAAACCGTCCTGGGACACATTGGACAAATTCCGGACCGTCCCTGGACAGTCTGGAAAATTCCAGGCCGTTCAGGACAGTTTGGAAAAATTCCAAACCGTCCTGGGACACATTGGAAAAATTCCGGACCGTCCCTGGACAGTTTGAAAAATTCCAGGCCGTTCGGGACAGTTTGGAAAAATTCCAAACCGTCCTGAGACACGTTGGAAGAATTCCGGACTGTCCCCGGACAGTTTGGAAAATTCCACGCTGTTCGGAACAGTTTGAAAAAATTCCAAACCGTCCTGGGACACATTGGAAAAATTCCGGACCTTCCCTAGACAGTTTGGAGAATTCCACGCTGTTCGGGACGGTTTGGAAAAATGCCAAACCGTCCTGGGACACATTGGAAGAATTCCAGACCTTTTCGGGACAGTCTGGAAAAATTCCAGACCGTCCCTGGACAGTTTGGGAAATTCCAGGCAGTTCAGGACGATTTGGAAAAATTCCAAACCGTCCTGGGACACATTGGAAGAATTCCGGACTGTCCCTGGACAGTTTGGAAAATTCCAGGCCGTTCAGGACAGTTTGGAAAAATTCCAAACCGTCCTGGGACACATTGGAAAAATTCCGGACCGTCCTTGGACAGTTTGGAAAATTCCAGACCGTTCGAGACAGTTTGGAAAAATTCCAGGACGTTCGGGACGATTTGGAAAAATTCCAAACCGTCCTGGGACACATTCGAAAAATTCCGGACCGTCCCTGGACAGTTTGGAAAATTCCACGCTGTTCAGAACAGTTTGAAAAAATTCCAAACCGTCCTGGGGCACATTGGAGAAATTTCAGACGGTCCCTGGACAGCTTGGAGAATTCCAGGCCGTTCGGGAAAGTCTGGAAAAATTCCAAACTGTCCTGGGACACATTGGGAAAATTTCGAGTCGTCCCTGGACAGTTTGGAAAAATTCAAGACGGTCCTTGGAAAGATGGGAAAATTACAGACCGTCTCTTGCGAGTTTGGAAAATTCCAGGCAGTTCGGGACGATTTGGAAAAATTCCAAACCGTCCTGGGACACATTGGAAAAATTCCGGACCGTCCCTGGACAGTTTGGAAAATTCCAGGCCGTTCGGGACGGTTTGGAAAAATGCCAAACGGTCCTGGGACACATTGGAAGAATTCCAGACCTTTTCGGGACAGTCTGGAAAAATTCCAGACCGTCCCTGGACAGTTTGGGAAATTCCAGGCAGTTCGGGACGATTTGGAAAAATTCCAAACCGTCCTGGGACACATTGGAAGAATTCCGGACTGTCCCTGGACAGTTTGGAAAATTCCAGGCCGTTCAGGACAGTTTGGAAAAATTCCAAACCGTCCTGGGACACATTGGAAAAATTCCGGACCGTCCTTGGACAGTTTGGAAAATTCCAGGCCGTTCGAGACAGTTTGGAAAAATTCCAGGCCGTTCGGGACGATTTGGAAAAATTCCAAACCGTCCTGGGACACATTGGAAAAATTCCGGACCGTCCCTGGACAGTTTGGAAAATTCCACGCTGTTCAGAACAGTTTGAAAAAATTCCAAACCGTCTTGGGGCACATTGGAAAAATTCCAGACAGTCCCTGGACAGCTTGGAGAATTCCAGGCCGTTCGGGAAAGTCTGGAAAAATTCCAAACTGTCCTGGGACACATTGGAAGAATTTCGAGCCGTCCCTGGACAGTTTGGAAAAATTCAAGACGGTCCCTGGAAAGGTTGGAAAATTACAGACCGTCTCTGGAGAGTTTGGAAAATTCCAGGCAGTTCGGGACGATTTGGAAAAATTCCAAACCGTCCTGGGACACATTGGAAAAATTCCGGACCGTCCCTGGACAGTTTGGAAAATTCCAGCCCGTTCAGGACAGTTTGGAAAAATTCCAAACCGTCCTGGGACACATTGGAAAAATTCCGGACCGTCCCTGGACAGTTTGAAAGATTCCAGGCCGTTCGGGACAGTTTGGAAAAATTCCAAACCGTCCTGAGACACGTTGGAAGAATTTCGGACCGTCCCCGGACAGTTTGGAAAATTCCACGCTGTTCGGAACAGTTTGAAAAAATTCCAAACCGTCCTGGGACACATTGGAAAAATTCCGGACCGTCCCTAGACAGTTTGGAGAATTCCACGCTGTTCGGGACGGTTTGGAAAAATGCCAAACCGTCCTGGGACACATTGGAAGAATTCCAGACCTTTTCGGGACAGTTTGGAAAAATTCCAGACCGTCCCTGGACAGTTTGGGAAATTCCAGGCAGTTCGGGACGATTTGGAAAAATTCCAAACCGTCCTGGGACACATTGGAAAAATTCCGCACTGTCCCTGGACAGTTTGGAAAATTCCAGGCCGTTCAGGACAGTTTGGAAAAATTCCAAACCGTCCTGGGACACATTGGAAAAATTCCGGACCGTCCTTGGACAGTTTGGAAAATTCCAGACCGTTCGAGACAGTTTGGAAAAATTCCAGGCCGTTCGGGACGATTTGGAAAAATTCCAAACCGTCCTGGGACACATTTGAAAAATTTCGGGTCGCACCTGGACAGTTTGGAAAATTCCAGGCAGTTCTGGACGATTTGGCAAAATTCTAAACCGTCCTGGGATACATTGGAAAAATTTCAGACCGTCCCAGGACACATTGAAAAAATTCCAGACCTTCCCGGGACAGTTTGGAAAAATTCCAGACCGTTCTCGGAAAGTTTGGGAAATTCCAGGCCGTTCGGGACAGTTTGGAAAAATTCCAAACCGTCCTGGGACACATTGGAAGAATTCCAGACCGTCCCGGGACAGGTTGGAAATATTCCAGACCGTCCCTGGAAAGCTTGGAAAATTCCAGGCCGTTCGAGACGGTTTGGAAAAATTCCAAACCGTCCTGGGATACATTGAAAAAATTCCGGACCGTCCCTGGACAGTTTAGAAAATTCCACGCTGTTCGGGACAGTTTGGAAAAATTCCAAACCGTCCTGGGACACATTGGAAAAATTCCAGATCTTCTCGGGACAGTTTGGAAAAATTTCAGACCGTCCCTGGACAGTTTGGGATATTCCAGGCAGTTCGTGACGATTTGGAAAAATTCCAAACCGTCCTGGGACACATTGGACAAATTCCGGACCATCCCTGGACAGTCTGGAAAATTCCAGGCCGTTCAGGACAGTTTGGAAAAATTCCAAACCGTCCTGGGACACATTGGAAAAATTCCGGACCGTCCCTGGACAGTTTGAAAAATTCCAGGCCGTTCGGGACAGTTTGGAAAAATTCCAAACCGTCCTGAGACACGTTGGAAGAATTCCGGACTGTCCCCGGACAGTTTGGAAAATTCCACGCTGTTCGGAACAGTTTGAAAAAATTCCAAACCGTCCTGGGACACATTGGAAAAATTCCGGACCTTCCCTAGACAGTTTGGAGAATTCCACGCTGTTCGGGACGGTTTGGAAAAATGCCAAACCGTCCTGGGACACATTGGAAGAATTCCAGACCTTTTCGGGACAGTCTGGAAAAATTCCAGACCGTCCCTGGACAGTTTGGGAAATTCCAGGCAGTTCAGGACGATTTGGAAAAATTCCAAACCGTCCTGGGACACATTGGAAGAATTCCGGACTGTCCCTGGACAGTTTGGAAAATTCCAGGCCGTTCAGGACAGTTTGGAAAAATTCCAAACCGTCCTGGGACACATTGGAAAAATTCCGGACCGTCCTTGGACAGTTTGGAAAATTCCAGACCGTTCGAGACAGTTTGGAAAAATTCCAGGCCGTTCGGGACGATTTGGAAAAATTCCAAACCGTCCTGGGACACATTGGAAAAATTCCGGACCGTCCCTGGACAGTTTGGAAAATTCCACGCTGTTCAGAACAGTTTGAAAAAATTCCAAACCGTCTTGGGGCACATTGGAAAAATTCCAGACAGTCCCTGGACAGCTTGGAGAATTCCAGGCCGTTCGGGAAAGTCTGGAAAAATTCCAAACTGTCCTGGGACACATTGGAAAAATTTCGAGCCGTCCCTGGACAGTTTGGAAAAATTCAAGACGGTCCCTGGAAAGGTTGAAAAATTACAGACCGTCTCTGGAGAGTTTGGAAAATTCTAGGCAGTTCGGGACGATTTGGAAAAATTCCAAACCGTCCTGGGACACATTGGAAAAATTCCGGACCGTCCCTGGACAGTTTGGAAAATTCCAGCCCGTTCAGGACAGTTTGGAAAAATTCCAAACCGTCCTGGGACACATTGGAAAAATTCCGGACCGTCCCTGGACAGTTTGAAAAATTCCAGGCCGTTCGGGACAGTTTGGAAAAATTCCAAACCGTCCTGAGACACGTTGGAAGAATTCCGGACCGTCCCCGGACAGTTTGGAAAATTCCACGCTGTTCGGAACAGTTTGAAAAAATTCCAAACCGTCCTGGGACACATTGGAAAAATTCCGGACCGTCCCTAGACAGTTTGGAGAATTCCACGCTGTTCGGGACGGTTTGGAAAAATGCCAAACGGTCCTGGGACACATTGGAAGAATTCCAGACCTTTTCGGGACAGTCTGGAAAAATTCCAGACCGTCCCTGGACAGTTTGGGAAATTCCAGGCAGTTCGGGACGATTTGGAAAAATTCCAAACCGTCCTGGGACACATTGGAAGAATTCCGAACTGTCCCTGGACAGTTTGGAAAATTCCAGGTCGTTCAGGACAGTTTGGAAAAATTCCAAACCGTCCTGGGACACATTGGAAAAATTCCGGACCGTCCTTGGACAGTTTGGAAAATTCCAGGCCGTTCGAGACAGTTTGGAAAAATTCCAGGCCGTTCGGGACGATTTGGAAAAATTCCAAACCGTCCTGGGACACATTGGAAAAATTCCGGACCGTCCCTGGACAGTTTGGAAAATTCCACGCTGTTCAGAACAGTTTGAAAAAATTCCAAACCGTCTTGGGGCACATTGGAAAAATTCCAGACAGTCCCTGGACAGCTTGGAGAATTCCAGGCCGTTCGGGAAAGTCTGGAAAAATTCCAAACTGTCCTGGGACACATTGGAAAAATTTCGAGCCGTCCCTGGACAGTTTGGAAAAATTCAAGACGGTCCCTGGAAAGGTTGAAAAATTACAGACCGTCTCTGGAGAGTTTGGAAAATTCCAGGCAGTTCGGGACGATTTGGAAAAATTCCAAACCGTCCTGGGACACATTGGAAAAATTCCGGACCGTCCCTGGACAGTTTGGAAAATTCCAGCCCGTTCAGGACAGTTTGGAAAAATTCCAAACCGTCCTGGGACACATTGGAAAAATTCCGGACCGTCCCTGGACAGTTTGAAAAATTCCAGGCCGTTCGGGACAGTTTGGAAAAATTCCAAACCGTCCTGAGACACGTTGGAAGAATTCCGGACCGTCCCCGGACAGTTTGGAAAATTCCACGCTGTTCGGAACAGTTTGAAAAAATTCCAAACCGTCCTGGGACACATTGGAAAAATTCCGGACCGTCCCTAGACAGTTTGGAGAATTCCACGCTGTTCGGGACGGTTTGGAAAAATGCCAAACGGTCCTGGGACACATTGGAAGAATTCCAGACCTTTTCGGGACAGTCTGGAAAAATTCCAGACCGTCCCTGGACAGTTTGGGAAATTCCAGTCAGTTCGGGACGATTTGGAAAAATTCCAAACCGTCCTGGGACACATTGGAAGAATTCCGAACTGTCCCTGGACAGTTTGGAAAATTCCAGGTCGTTCAGGACAGTTTGGAAAAATTCCAAACCGTCCTGGGACACATTGGAAAAATTCCGGACCGTCCTTGGACAGTTTGGAAAATTCCAGGCCGTTCGAGACAGTTTGGAAAAATTCCAGGCCGTTCGGGACGATTTGGAAAAATTCCAAACCGTCCTGGGACACATTGGAAAAATTCCGGACCGTCCCTGGACAGTTTGGAAAATTCCACGCTGTTCAGAACAGTTTGAAAAAATTCCAAACCGTCTTGGGGCACATTGGAAAAATTCCAGACAGTCCCTGGACAGCTTGGAGAATTCCAGGCCGTTCGGGAAAGTCTGGAAAAATTCCAAACTGTCCTGGGACACATTGGAAGAATTTCGAGCCGTCCCTGGACAGTTTGGAAAAATTCAAGACGGTCCCTGGAAAGGTTGGAAAATTACAGACCGTCTCTGGAGAGTTTGGAAAATTCCAGGCAGTTCGGGACGATTTGGAAAAATTCCAAACCGTCCTGGGACACATTGGAAAAATTCCGGACCGTCCCTGGACAGTTTGGAAAATTCCAGCCCGTTCAGGACAGTTTGGAAAAATTCCAAACCGTCCTGGGACACATTGGAAAAATTCCGGACCGTCCCTGGACAGTTTGAAAGATTCCAGGCCGTTCGGGACAGTTTGGAAAAATTCCAAACCGTCCTGAGACACGTTGGAAGAATTTCGGACCGTCCCCGGACAGTTTGGAAAATTCCACGCTGTTCGGAACAGTGTGAAAAAATTCCAAACCGTCCTGGGACACATTGGAAAAATTCCGGACCGTCCCTAGACAGTTTGGAGAATTCCACGCTGTTCGGGACGGTTTGGAAAAATGCCAAACCGTCCTGGGACACATTGGAAGAATTCCAGACCTTTTCGGGACAGTTTGGAAAAATTCCAGACCGTCCCTGGACAGTTTGGGAAATTCCAGGCAGTTCGGGACGATTTGGAAAAATTCCAAACCGTCCTGGGACACATTGGAAAAATTCCGCACTGTCCCTGGACAGTTTGAAAAATTCCAGGCTGTTCAGGACAGTTTGGAAAAATTCCAAACCGTCCTGGGACACATTGGAAAAATTCCGGACCGTCCTTGGACAGTTTGGAAAATTCCAGACCGTTCGAGACAGTTTGGAAAAATTCCAGGCCGTTCGGGACGATTTGGAAAAATTCCAAACCGTCCTGGGGCACATTGGAAAAATTTCAGACAGTCCCTGGACAGCTTGGAGAATTCCAGGCCGTTCGGGAAAGTCTGGAAAAATTCCAAACTGTCCTGGGACACATTGGGAAAATTTCGAGCCGTCCCTGGACAGTTTGGAAAAATTCAAGACGGTCCCTGGAAAGATGGGAAAATTACAGACCGTTTTTGGCGAGTTTGCAAAATTCCAGGCAGTTCGGGACGATTTGGAAAAATTCCAAACCGTCCTGGGACACATTAGGAAAATTCCGGACCGTCCCTGGACAGTTTGGAAAATTCCAGGCCGTTCAGGACAGTTTGGAAAAATTCCAAACCGTCCTGGAACACATTGGAAAAATTCCGGACCGTCCCTGGACAGTTCGAAAAATTCCAGGCCGTTCGGGACAGTTTGGAAAAATTCCAAACCGTACTGGGACACATTTGAAAAATTTCGGGTCGCACCTGGACAGTTTGGAAAATTCCAGGCAGTTCTGGACGATTTGGCAAAATTCTAAACCGTCCTGGGATACATTGGAAAAATTTCAGACCGTCCCGGGACACATTGAAAAAATTCCAGACCTTCCCGGGACAGTTTGGAAAAATTCCAGACCGTTCTCGGAAAGTTTGGGATATTCCAGGCTGTTCGGGACAGTTTGGAAAAATTCCAAACCGTCCTGGGACACATTGGAAGAATTCCAGACCGTCCCGGGACAGGTTGGAAATATTCCAGACCGTCCCTGGAAAGCTTGGAAAATTCCAGGCCGTTCGAGACGGTTTGGAAAAATTCCAAACCGTCCTGGGATACATTGAAAAAATTCCGGACCGTCCCTGGACAGTTTAGAAAATTCCACGCTGTTCGGGACAGTTTGGAAAAATTCCAAACCGTCCTGGGACACATTGGAAAAATTCCAGATCTTCTCGGGACAGTTTGGAAAAATTCCAGACCGTCCCTGGACAGTTTGGGATATTCCAGGCAGTTCGGGACGATTTGGAAAAATTCCAAACCGTCCTGGGACACATTGGACAAATTCCGGACCGTCCCTGGACAGTCTGGAAAATTCCAGGCCGTTCAGGACAGTTTGGAAAAATTCCAAACCGTCCTGGGACACATTGGAAAAATTCCGGACCGTCCCTGGACAGTTTGAAAAATTCCAGGCCGTTCGGGACAGTTTGGAAAAATTCCAAACCGTCCTGAGACACGTTGGAAGAATTCCGGACTGTCCCCGGACAGTTTGGAAAATTCCACGCTGTTCGGAACAGTTTGAAAAAATTCCAAACCGTCCTGGGACACATTGGAAAAATTCCGGACCTTCCCTAGACAGTTTGGAGAATTCCACGCTGTTCGGGACGGTTTGGAAAAATGCCAAACCGTCCTGGGACACATTGGAAGAATTCCAGACCTTTTCGGGACAGTCTGGAAAAATTCCAGACCGTCCCTGGACAGTTTGGGAAATTCCAGGCAGTTCAGGACGATTTGGAAAAATTCCAAACCGTCCTGGGACACATTGGAAGAATTCCGGACTGTCCCTGGACAGTTTGGAAAATTCCAGGCCGTTCAGGACAGTTTGGAAAAATTCCAAACCGTCCTGGGACACATTGGAAAAATTCCGGACCGTCCTTGGACAGTTTGGAAAATTCCAGACCGTTCGAGACAGTTTGGAAAAATTCCAGGACGTTCGGGACGATTTGGAAAAATTCCAAACCGTCCTGGGACACATTCGAAAAATTCCGGACCGTCCCTGGACAGTTTGGAAAATTCCACGCTGTTCAGAACAGTTTGAAAAAATTCCAAACCGTCCTGGGGCACATTGGAGAAATTTCAGACGGTCCCTGGACAGCTTGGAGAATTCCAGGCCGTTCGGGAAAGTCTGGAAAAATTCCAAACTGTCCTGGGACACATTGGGAAAATTTCGAGTCGTCCCTGGACAGTTTGGAAAAATTCAAGACGGTCCTTGGAAAGATGGGAAAATTACAGACCGTCTCTTGCGAGTTTGGAAAATTCCAGGCAGTTCGGGACGATTTGGAAAAATTCCAAACCGTCCTGGGACACATTGGAAAAATTCCGGACCGTCCCTGGACAGTTTGGAAAATTCCAGGCCGTTCAGGACAGTTTGGAAAAATTCCAAACCGTCCTGGGACACATTGGAAAAATTCCGGACCGTCCCTGGACAGTTTGAAAAATTTCAGGCCGTTCGGGACAGTTTGGAAAAATTCCAAACCGTCCTGAGACACGTTGGAAGAATTCCGGACCGTCCCCGGACAGTTTGGAAAATTCCACGCTGTTCGGAACAGTTTGAAAAAATTCCAAACCGTCCTGGGACACATTGGAAAAATTCCGGACCGTCCCTAGACAGTTTGGAGAATTCCACGCTGTTCGGGACGGTTTGGAAAAATGCCAAACGGTCCTGGGACACATTGGAAGAATTCCAGACCTTTTCGGGACAGTCTGGAAAAATTCCAGACCGTCCCTGGACAGTTTGGGAAATTCCAGGCAGTTCGGGACGATTTGGAAAAATTCCAAACCGTCCTGGGACACATTGGAAGAATTCCGGACTGTCCCTGGACAGTTTGGAAAATTCCAGGCCGTTCAGGACAGTTTGGAAAAATTCCAAACCGTCCTGGGACACATTGGAAAAATTCCGGACCGTCCTTGGACAGTTTGGAAAATTCCAGGCCGTTCGAGACAGTTTGGAAAAATTCCAGGCCGTTCGGGACGATTTGGAAAAATTCCAAACCGTCCTGGGACACATTGGAAAAATTCCGGACCGTCCCTGGACAGTTTGGAAAATTCCACGCTGTTCAGAACAGTTTGAAAAAATTCCAAACCGTCTTGGGGCACATTGGAAAAATTCCAGACAGTCCCTGGACAGCTTGGAGAATTCCAGGCCGTTCGGGAAAGTCTGGAAAAATTCCAAACTGTCCTGGGACACATTGGAAGAATTTCGAGCCGTCCCTGGACAGTTTGGAAAAATTCAAGACGGTCCCTGGAAAGGTTGGAAAATTACAGACCGTCTCTGGAGAGTTTGGAAAATTCCAGGCAGTTCGGGACGATTTGGAAAAATTCCAAACCGTCCTGGGACACATTGGAAAAATTCCGGACCGTCCCTGGACAGTTTGGAAAATTCCAGCCCGTTCAGGACAGTTTGGAAAAATTCCAAACCGTCCTGGGACACATTGGAAAAATTCCGGACCGTCCCTGGACAGTTTGAAAGATTCCAGGCCGTTCGGGACAGTTTGGAAAAATTCCAAACCGTCCTGAGACACGTTGGAAGAATTTCGGACCGTCCCCGGACAGTTTGGAAAATTCCACGCTGTTCGGAACAGTTTGAAAAAATTCCAAACCGTCCTGGGACACATTGGAAAAATTCCGGACCGTCCCTAGACAGTTTGGAGAATTCCACGCTGTTCGGGACGGTTTGGAAAAATGCCAAACCGTCCTGGGACACATTGGAAGAATTCCAGACCTTTTCGGGACAGTTTGGAAAAATTCCAGACCGTCCCTGGACAGTTTGGGAAATTCCAGGCAGTTCGGGACGATTTGGAAAAATTCCAAACCGTCCTGGGACACATTGGAAAAATTCCGCACTGTCCCTGGACAGTTTGGAAAATTCCAGGCCGTTCAGGACAGTTTGGAAAAATTCCAAACCGTCCTGGGACACATTGGAAAAATTCCGGACCGTCCTTGGACAGTTTGGAAAATTCCAGACCGTTCGAGACAGTTTGGAAAAATTCCAGGCCGTTCGGGACGATTTGGAAAAATTCCAAACCGTCCTGGGACACATTTGAAAAATTTCGGGTCGCACCTGGACAGTTTGGAAAATTCCAGGCAGTTCTGGACGATTTGGCAAAATTCTAAACCGTCCTGGGATACATTGGAAAAATTTCAGACCGTCCCAGGACACATTGAAAAAATTCCAGACCTTCCCGGGACAGTTTGGAAAAATTCCAGACCGTTCTCGGAAAGTTTGGGAAATTCCAGGCCGTTCGGGACAGTTTGGAAAAATTCCAAACCGTCCTGGGACACATTGGAAGAATTCCAGACCGTCCCGGGACAGGTTGGAAATATTCCAGACCGTCCCTGGAAAGCTTGGAAAATTCCAGGCCGTTCGAGACGGTTTGGAAAAATTCCAAACCGTCCTGGGATACATTGAAAAAATTCCGGACCGTCCCTGGACAGTTTAGAAAATTCCACGCTGTTCGGGACAGTTTGGAAAAATTCCAAACCGTCCTGGGACACATTGGAAAAATTCCAGATCTTCTCGGGACAGTTTGGAAAAATTCCAGACCGTCCCTGGACAGTTTGGGATATTCCAGGCAGTTCGTGACGATTTGGAAAAATTCCAAACCGTCCTGGGACACATTGGACAAATTCCGGACCATCCCTGGACAGTCTGGAAAATTCCAGGCCGTTCAGGACAGTTTGGAAAAATTCCAAACCGTCCTGGGACACATTGGAAAAATTCCGGACCGTCCCTGGACAGTTTGAAAAATTCCAGGCCGTTCGGGACAGTTTGGAAAAATTCCAAACCGTCCTGAGACACGTTGGAAGAATTCCGGACTGTCCCCGGACAGTTTGGAAAATTCCACGCTGTTCGGAACAGTTTGAAAAAATTCCAAACCGTCCTGGGACACATTGGAAAAATTCCGGACCTTCCCTAGACAGTTTGGAGAATTCCACGCTGTTCGGGACGGTTTGGAAAAATGCCAAACCGTCCTGGGACACATTGGAAGAATTCCAGACCTTTTCGGGACAGTCTGGAAAAATTCCAGACCGTCCCTGGACAGTTTGGGAAATTCCAGGCAGTTCAGGACGATTTGGAAAAATTCCAAACCGTCCTGGGACACATTGGAAGAATTCCGGACTGTCCCTGGACAGTTTGGAAAATTCCAGGCCGTTCAGGACAGTTTGGAAAAATTCCAAACCGTCCTGGGACACATTGGAAAAATTCCGGACCGTCCTTGGACAGTTTGGAAAATTCCAGACCGTTCGAGACAGTTTGGAAAAATTCCAGGACGTTCGGGACGATTTGGAAAAATTCCAAACCGTCCTGGGACACATTGGAAAAATTCCGGACCGTCCCTGGACAGTTTGGAAAATTCCACGCTGTTCAGAACAGTTTGAAAAAATTCCAAACCGTCCTGGGGCACATTGGAAAAATTTCAGACGGTCCCTGGACAGCTTGGAGAATTCCAGGCCGTTCGGGAAAGTCTGGAAAAATTCCAAACTGTCCTGGGACACATTGGGAAAATTTCGAGTCGTCCCTGGACAGTTTGGAAAAATTCAAGACGGTCCTTGGAAAGATGGGAAAATTACAGACCGTCTCTGGCGAGTTTGGAAAATTTCAGGCAGTTCGGGACGATTTGGAAAAATTCCAAACCGTCCTGGGACACATTGGAAAAATTCCGGACCGTCCCTGGACAGTTTGGAAAATTCCAGGCCGTTCAGGACAGTTTGGAAAAATTCCAAACCGTCCTGGGCCACATTGGAAAAATTCCGGACCGTCCCTGGACAGTTTGAAAAATTCCAGGCCGTTCGAGACGGTTTGGAAAAATTCCAAACCGTCCTGGGATACATTGAAAAAATTCCGGACCGTCCCTGGACAGTTTGGAAAATTCCACGCTGTTCGGGACAGTTTGGAAAAATTCCAAACCGTCCTGGGACACATTGGAAAAATTCCAGATCTTCTCGGGACAGTTTGGAAAAATTCCAGACCGTCCCTGGACAGTTTGGGATATTCCAGGCAGTTCGGGACGATTTGGAAAAATTCCAAACCGTCCTGGGACACATTGGACAAATTCCGGACCGTCCCTGGACAGTTTGGAAAATTCCAGGCCGTTCAGGACAGTTTGGAAAAATTCCAAACCGTCCTGGGACACATTGGAAAAATTCCGGACCGTCCTTGGACAGTTTGGAAAATTCCAGACCGTTCGAGACAGTTTGGAAAAATTCCAGGCCGTTCGGGACGATTTGGAAAAATTCCAAACCGTCCTGGGACACATTGGAAAAATTCCGGACCGTCCCTGGACAGTTTGGAAAATTCCACGCTGTTCAGAACAGTTTGAAAAAATTCCAAACCGTCCTGGGGCACATTGGAAAAATTTCAGACAGTCCCTGGACAGCTTGGAGAATTTCAGGCAGTTCGGGAAAGTCTGGAAAAATTCCAAACTGTCCTGGGACACATTGGAAAAATTTTGAGCCGTCCCTGGACAGTTTGGAAAAATTCAAGACGGTCCCTGGAAAGATGGGAAAATTACAGACCGTCTCTGGCGAGTTTGGAAAATTCCAGGCAGTTCGGGACGATTTGGAAAAATTCCAAACCGTCCTGGGACACATTGGAAAAATTCCGGACCGTCCCTGGACAGTTTGGAAAATTCCAGGCCGTTCAGGACAGTTTGGAAAAATTCCAAACCGTCCTGGGCCACATTGGAAAAATTCCGGACCGTCCCTGGACAGTTTGAAAAATTCCAGGCCGTTCGGGACAGTTTGGAAAAATTCCAAACCGTACTGGGACACATTTGAAAAATTTCGGGCCGCACCTGGACAGTTTGGAAAATTCCAGGCAGTTCTGGACGATTTGGCAAAATTCTAAACCGTCCTGGGATACATTGGAAAAATTTCAGACCGTCCCGGGACACATTGAAAAAATTCCAGACCTTCCCGGGACAGTTTGGAAAAATTCCAGACCGTCCTCGGAAAGTTTGGGAAATTCCAGGCCGTTCGGGACAGTTTGGAAAAATTCCAAACCGTCCTGGGACACATTGGAAGAATTCCAGACCGTCCCGGGACAGGTTGGAAATATTCCAGACCGTCCCTGGAAAGCTTGGAAAATTCCAGGCCGTTCGAGACGGTTTGGAAAAATTCCAAACCGTCCTGGGATACATTGAAAAAATTCCGGACCGTCCCTGGACAGTTTAGAAAATTCCACGCTGTTCGGGACAGTTTGGAAAAATTCCAAACCGTCCTGGGACACATTGGAAAAATTCCAGATCTTCTCGGGACAGTTTGGAAAAATTCCAGACCGTCCCTGGACAGTTTGGGATATTCCAGGCAGTTCGGGACGATTTGGAAAAATTCCAAACCGTCCTGGGACACATTGGACAAATTCCGGACCGTCCCTGGACAGTCTGGAAAATTCCAGGCCGTTCAGGACAGTTTGGAAAAATTCCAAACCGTCCTGGGACACATTGGAAAAATTCCGGACAGTCCCTGGACAGCTTGGAGAATTCCAGGCCGTTCGGGAAAGTCTGGAAAAATTCCAAACTGTCCTGGGACACATTGGAAGAATTTCGAGCCGTCCCTGGACAGTTTGGAAAAATTCAAGACGGTCCCTGGAAAGGTTGGAAAATTACAGACCGTCTCTGGAGAGTTTGGAAAATTCCAGGCAGTTCGGGACGATTTGGAAAAATTCCAAACCGTCCTGGGACACATTGGAAAAATTCCGGACCGTCCCTGGACAGTTTGGAAAATTCCAGCCCGTTCAGGACAGTTTGGAAAAATTCCAAACCGTCCTGGGACACATTGGAAAAATTCCGGACCGTCCCTGGACAGTTTGAAAGATTCCAGGCCGTTCGGGACAGTTTGGAAAAATTCCAAACCGTCCTGAGACACGTTGGAAGAATTTCGGACCGTCCCCGGACAGTTTGGAAAATTCCACGCTGTTCGGAACAGTTTGAAAAAATTCCAAACCGTCCTGGGACACATTGGAAAAATTCCGGACCGTCCCTAGACAGTTTGGAGAATTCCACGCTGTTCGGGACGGTTTGGAAAAATGCCAAACCGTCCTGGGACACATTGGAAGAATTCCAGACCTTTTCGGGACAGTTTGGAAAAATTCCAGACCGTCCCTGGACAGTTTGGGAAATTCCAGGCAGTTCGGGACGATTTGAAAAAATTCCAAACCGTCCTAGGACACATTGGAAAAATTCCGCACTGTCCCTGGACAGTTTGGAAAATTCCAGGCCGTTCAGGACAGTTTGGAAAAATTCCAAACCGTCCTGGGACACATTGGAAAAATTCCGGACCGTCCTTGGACAGTTTGGAAAATTCCAGACCGTTCGAGACAGTTTGGAAAAATTCCAGGCCGTTCGGGACGATTTGGAAAAATTCCAAACCGTCCTGGGGCACATTGGAAAAATTTCAGACAGTCCCTGGACAGCTTGGAGAATTCCAGGCCGTTCGGGAAAGTCTGGAAAAATTCCAAACTGTCCTGGGACACATTAGGAAAATTTCGAGCCATCCCTGGACAGTTTGGAAAAATTCAAGACGGTCCCTGGAAAGATGGGAAAATTACAGACCGTTTTTGGCGAGTTTGCAAAATTCCAGGCAGTTCGGGACGATTTGGAAAAATTCCAAACCGTCCTGGGACACATTGGAAAAATTCCGGACCGTCCCTGGACAGTTTGGAAAATTCCAGGCCGTTCAGGACAGTTTGGAAAAATTCCAAACCGTCCTGGAACACATTGGAAAAATTCCGGACCGTCCCTGGACAGTTCGAAAAATTCCAGGCCGTTCGGGACAGTTTGGAAAAATTCCAAACCGTACTGGGACACATTTGAAAAATTTCGGGTCGCACCTGGACAGTTTGGAAAATTCCAGGCAGTTCTGGACGATTTGGCAAAATTCTAAACCGTCCTGGGATACATTGGAAAAATTTCAGACCGTCCCGGGACACATTGAAAAAATTCCAGACCTTCCCGGGACAGTTTGGAAAAATTCCAGACCGTTCTCGGAAAGTTTGGGAAATTCCAGGCCGTTCGGGACAGTTTGGAAAAATTCCAAACCGTCCTGGGACACATTGGAAGAATTCCAGACCGTCCCGGGACAGGTTGGAAATATTCCAGACCGTCCCTGGAAAGCTTGGAAAATTCCAGGCCGTTCGAGACGGTTTGGAAAAATTCCAAACCGGCCTGGGATACATTGAAAAAATTCCGGACCGTCCCTGGACAGTTTAGAAAATTCCACGCTGTTCGGGACAGTTTGGCAAAATTCCAAACCGTCCTGGGACACATTGGAAAATTTCCAGATCTTCTCGGGACAGTTTGGAAAAATTCCAGACCCTCCCTGGACAGTTTGGGATATTCCAGGCAGTTCGGGACGATTTGGAAAAATTCCAAACCGTCCTGGGACACATTGGACAAATTCCGGACCGTCCCTGGACAGTCTGGAAAATTCCAGGCCGTTCAGGACAGTTTGGAAAAATTCCAAACCGTCCTGGGACACATTGGAAAAATTCCGGACCGTCCCTGGACAGTTTGAAAAATTCCAGGCCGTTCGGGACAGTTTGGAAAAATTCCAAACCGTCCTGAGACACGTTGGAAGAATTCCGGACTGTCCCCGGACAGTTTGGAAAATTCCACGCTGTTCGGAACAGTTTGAAAAAATTCCAAACCGTCCTGGGACACATTGGAAAAATTCCGGACCTTCCCTAGACAGTTTGGAGAATTCCACGCTGTTCGGGACGGTTTGGAAAAATGCCAAACCGTCCTGGGACACATTGGAAGTATTCCAGACCTTTTCGGGACAGTCTGGAAAAATTCCAGACCGTCCCTGGACAGTTTGGGAAATTCCAGGCAGTTCAGGACGATTTGGAAAAATTCCAAACCGTCCTGGGACACATTGGAAGAATTCCGGACTGTCCCTGGACAGTTTGGAAAATTCCAGGCCGTTCAGGACAGTTTGGAAAAATTCCAAACGTCCTGGGACACATTGGAAAAATTCCGGACCGTCCTTGGACAGTTTGGAAAATTCCAGACCGTTCGAGACAGTTTGGAAAAATTCCAGGACGTTCGGGACGATTTGGAAAAATTCCAAACCGTCCTGGGACACATTGGAAAAATTCCGGACCGTCCCTGGACAGTTTGGAAAATTCCACGCTGTTCAGAACAGTTTGAAAAAATTCCAAACCGTCCTGGGGCACATTGGAAAAATTTCAGACGGTCCCTGGACAGCTTGGAGAATTCCAGGCCGTTCGGGAAAGTCTGGAAAAATTCCAAACTGTCCTGGGACACATTGGGAAAATTTCGAGTCGTCCCTGGACAGTTTGGAAAAATTCAAGACGGTCCTTGGAAAGATGGGAAAATTACAGACCGTCTCTGGCGAGTTTGGAAAATTCCAGGCAGTTCGGGACGATTTGGAAAAATTCCAAACCGTCCTGGGACACATTGGAAAAATTCCGGACCGTCCCTGGACAGTTTGGAAAATTCCAGGCCGTTCAGGACAGTTTGGAAAAATTCCAAACCGTCCTGGGCCACATTGGAAAAATTCCGGACCGTCCCTGGACAGTTTGAAAAATTCCAGGCCGTTCGAGACGGTTTGGAAAAATTCCAAACCGTCCTGGGATACATTGAAAAAATTCCGGACCGTCCCTGGACAGTTTGGAAAATTCCACGCTGTTCGGGACAGTTTGGAAAAATTCCAAACCGTCCTGGGACACATTGGAAAAATTCCAGATCTTCTCGGGACAGTTTGGAAAAATTCCAGACCGTCCCTGGACAGTTTGGGATATTCCAGGCAGTTCGGGACGATTTGGAAAAATTCCAAACCGTCCTGGGACACATTGGACAAATTCCGGACCGTCCCTGGACAGTTTGGAAAATTCCAGGCCGTTCAGGACAGTTTGGAAAAATTCCAAACCGTCCTGGGACACATTGGAAAAATTCCGGACCGTCCTTGGACAGTTTGGAAAATTCCAGACCGTTCGAGACAGTTTGGAAAAATTCCAGGCCGTTCGGGACGATTTGGAAAAATTCCAAACCGTCCTGGGACACATTGGAAAAATTCCGGACCGTCCCTGGACAGTTTGGAAAATTCCACGCTGTTCAGAACAGTTTGAAAAAATTCCAAACCGTCCTGGGGCACATTGGAAAAATTTCAGACAGTCCCTGGACAGCTTGGAGAATTTCAGGCAGTTCGGGAAAGTCTGGAAAAATTCCAAACTGTCCTGGGACACATTGGAGAAATTTCGAGCCGTCCCTGGACAGTTTGGAAAAATTCAAGACGGTCCCTGGAAAGATGGGAAAATTACAGACCGTTTCTGGCGAGTTTGGAAAATTCCAGGCAGTTCGGGACGATTTGGAAAAATTCCAAACCGTCCTGGGACACATTGGAAAAATTCCGGACCGTCCCTGGACAGTTTGGAAAATTCCAGGCCGTTCAGGACAGTTTGGAAAAATTCCAAACCGTCCTGGGCCACATTGGAAAAATTCCGGACCGTCCCTGGACAGTTTGGAAAATTCCAGGCCGTTCGGGACAGTTTGGAAAAATTCCAAACCGTACTGGGACACATTTGAAAAATTTCGGGCCGCACCTGGACAGTTTGGAAAATTCCAGGCAGTTCTGGACGATTTGGCAAAATTCTAAACCGTCCTGGGATACATTGGAAAAATTTCAGACCGTCCCGGGACACATTGAAAAAATTCCAGACCTTCCCGGGACAGTTTGGAAAAATTCCAGACCGTCCTCGGAAAGTTTGGGAAATTCCAGGCCGTTCGGGACAGTTTGGAAAAATTCCAAACCGTCCTGGGACACATTGGAAGAATTCCAGACCGTCCCGGGACAGGTTGGAAATATTCCAGACCGTCCCTGGAAAGCTTGGAAAATTCCAGGCCGTTCGAGACGGTTTGGAAAAATTCCAAACCGTCCTGGGATACATTGAAAAAATTCCGGACCGTCCCTGGACAGTTTAGAAAATTCCACGCTGTTCGGGACAGTTTGGAAAAATTCCAAACCGTCCTGGGACACATTGGAAAAATTCCAGATCTTCTCGGGAGTGTTTGGAAAAATTCCAGACCGTCCCTGGACAGTTTGGGATATTCCAGGCAGTTCGGGACGATTTGGAAAAATTCCAAACCGTCCTGGGACACATTGGACAAATTCCGGACCGTCCCTGGACAGTCTGGAAAATTCCAGGCCGTTCATGACAGTTTGGGAAAATTCCAAACCGTCCTGGGACACATTGGAAAAATTCCGGACCGTCCCTGGACAGTTTGAAAAATTCCAGGCCGTTCGGGACAGTTTGGAAAAATTCCAAACCGTCCTGAGACACGTTGGAAGAATTCCGGACTGTCCCCGGACAGTTTGGAAAATTCCACGCTGTTCGGAACAGTTTGAAAAAATTCCAAACCGTCCTGGGACACATTGGAAAAATTTCGGACCTTCCCTAGACAGTTTGGAGAATTCCACGCTGTTCGGGACGGTTTGGAAAAATGCCAAACCGTCCTGGGACACATTGGAAGAATTCCAGACCTTTTCGGGACAGTCTGGAAAAATTCCAGACCGTCCCTGGACAGTTTGGGAAATTCCAGGCAGTTCAGGACGATTTGGAAAAATTCCAAACCGTCCTGGGACACATTGGAAGAATTCCGGACTGTCCCTGGACAGTTTGGAAAATTCCAGGCCGTTCAGGACAGTTTGGAAAAATTCCAAACCGTCCTGGGACACATTGGAAAAATTCCGGACCGTCCTTGGACAGTTTGGAAAATTCCAGACCGTTCGAGACAGTTTGGAAAAATTCCAGGCCGTTCGGGACGATTTGGAAAAATTCCAAACCGTCCTGGGACACATTGGAAAAATTCCGGATCGTCCCTGGACAGTTTGGAAAATTCCACGCTGTTCAGAACAGTTTGAAAAAATTCCAAACCGTCCTGGGGCACATTGGAAAAATTTCAGACGGTCCCTGGACAGCTTGGAGAATTCCAGGCCGTTCGGGAAAGTCTGGAAAAGTTCCAAACTGTCCTGGGACACATTGGGAAAATTTCGAGCCGTCCCTGGACAGTTTGGAAAAATTCAAGACGGTCCTTGGAAAGATGGGAAAATTACAGACCGTCTCTGGCGAGTTTGGAAAATTTCAGGCAGTTCGGGACGATTTGGAAAAATTCCAAACCGTCCTGGGACACATTGGAAAAATTCCGGACCGTCCCTGGACAGTTTGGAAAATTCCAGGCCGTTCAGGACAGTTTGGAAAAATTCCAAACCGTCCTGGGCCACATTGGAAAAATTCCGGACCGTCCCTGGACAGTTTGAAAAATTCCAGGCCGTTCGAGACGGTTTGGAAAAATTCCAAACCGTCCTGGGATACATTGAAAATATTCCGGACCGTCCCTGGACAGTTTGGAAAATTCCACGCTGTTCGGGACAGTTTGGAAAAATTCCAAACCGTCCTGGGACACATTGGAAAAATTCCAGATCTTCTCGGGACAGTTTGGAAAAATTCCAGACCGTCCCTGGACAGTTTGGGATATTCCAGGCAGTTCGGGACGATTTGGAAAAATTTCAAACCGTCCTGGGACACATTGGACAAATTCCGGACCGTCCCTGGACAGTTTGGAAAATTCCAGGCCGTTCAGGACAGTTTGGAAAAATTCCAACCCGTCCTGGGACACATTGGAAAAATTCCGGACCGTCCTTGGACAGTTTGGAAAATTCCAGACCGTTCGAGACAGTTTGGAAAAATTCCAGGCCGTTCGGGACGATTTGGAAAAATTCCAAACCGTCCTGGGACACATTGGAAAAATTCCGGACCGTCCCTGGACAGTTTGGAAAATTCCACGCTGTTCAGAACAGTTTGAAAAAATTCCAAACCGTCCTGGGGCACATTGGAAAAATTTCAGACAGTCCCTGGACAGCTTGGAGAATTCCACGCTGTTCGGGACGGTTTGGAAAAATGCCAAACCGTCCTGGGACACATTGGAAGAATTCCAGACCTTTTCGGGACAGTTTGGAAAAATTCCAGACCGTCCCTGGACAGTTTGGGAAATTCCAGGCAGTTCGGGACGATTTGGAAAAATTCCAAACCGTCCTGGGACACATTGGAAAAATTCCGCACTGTCCCTGGACAGTTTGAAAAATTCCAGGCCGTTCAGGACAGTTTGGAAAAATTCCAAACCGTCCTGGGACACATTGGAAAAATTCCGGACCGTCCTTGGACAGTTTGGAAAATTCCAGACCGTTCGAGACAGTTTGGAAAAATTCCAGGCCGTTCGGGACGATTTGGAAAAATTCCAAACCGTCCTGGGGCACATTGGAAAAATTTCAGACAGTCCCTGGACAGCTTGGAGAATTCCAGGCCGTTCGGGAAAGTCTGGAAAAATTCCAAACTGTCCTGGGACACATTGGGAAAATTTCGAGCCGTCCCTGGACAGTTTGGAAAAATTCAAGACGGTCCCTGGAAAGATGGGAAAATTACAGACCGTTTTTGGCGAGTTTGCAAAATTCCAGGCAGTTCGGGACGATTTGGAAAGATTCCAAACCGTCCTGGGACACATTAGGAAAATTCCGGACCGTCCCTGGACAGTTTGGAAAATTCCAGGCCGTTCAGGACAGTTTGGAAAAATTCCAAACCGTCCTGGAACACATTGGAAAAATTCCGGACCGTCCCTGGACAGTTCGAAAAATTCCAGGCCGTTCGGGACAGTTTGGAAAAATTCCAAACCGTACTGGGACACATTTGAAAAATTTCGGGTCGCACCTGGACAGTTTGGAAAATTCCAGGCAGTTCTGGACGATTTGGCAAAATTCTAAACCGTCCTGGGATACATTGGAAAAATTTCAGACCGTCCCGGGACACATTGAAAAAATTCCAGACCTTCCCGGGACAGTTTGGAAAAATTCCAGACCGTTCTCGGAAAGTTTGGGATATTCCAGGCCGTTCGGGACAGTTTGGAAAAATTCCAAACCGTCCTGGGACACATTGGAAGAATTCCAGACCGTCCCGGGACAGGTTGGAAATATTCCAGACCGTCCCTGGAAAGCTTGGAAAATTCCAGGCCGTTCGAGACGGTTTGGAAAAATTCCAAACCGTCCTGGGATACATTGAAAAAATTCCGGACCGTCCCTGGACAGTTTAGAAAATTCCACGCTGTTCGGGACAGTTTGGAAAAATTCCAAACCGTCCTGGGACACATTGGAAAAATTCCAGATCTTCTCGGGACAGTTTGGAAAAATTCCAGACCGTCCCTGGACAGTTTGGGATATTCCAGGCAGTTCGGGACGATTTGGAAAAATTCCAAACCGTCCTGGGACACATTGGACAAATTCCGGACCGTCCCTGGACAGTCTGGAAAATTCCAGGCCGTTCAGGACAGTTTGGAAAAATTCCAAACCGTCCTGGGACACATTGGAAAAATTCCGGACCGTCCCTGGACAGTTTGAAAAATTCCAGGCCGTTCGGGACAGTTTGGAAAAATTCCAAACCGTCCTGAGACACGTTGGAAGAATTCCGGACTGTCCCCGGACAGTTTGGAAAATTCCACGCTGTTCGGAACAGTTTGAAAAAATTCCAAACCGTCCTGGGACACATTGGAAAAATTCCGGACCTTCCCTAGACAGTTTGGAGAATTCCACGCTGTTCGGGACGGTTTGGAAAAATGCCAAACCGTCCTGGGACACATTGGAAGAATTCCAGACCTTTTCGGGACAGTCTGGAAAAATTCCAGACCGTCCCTGGACAGTTTGGGAAATTCCAGGCAGTTCAGGACGATTTGGAAAAATTCCAAACCGTCCTGGGACACATTGGAAGAATTCCGGACTGTCCCTGGACAGTTTGGAAAATTCCAGGCCGTTCAGGACAGTTTGGAAAAATTCCAAACCGTCCTGGGACACATTGGAAAAATTCCGGACCGTCCTTGGACAGTTTGGAAAATTCCAGACCGTTCGAGACAGTTTGGAAAAATTCCAGGACGTTCGGGACGATTTGGAAAAATTCCAAACCGTCCTGGGACACATTCGAAAAATTCCGGACCGTCCCTGGACAGTTTGGAAAATTCCACGCTGTTCAGAACAGTTTGAAAAAATTCCAAACCGTCCTGGGGCACATTGGAGAAATTTCAGACGGTCCCTGGACAGCTTGGAGAATTCCAGGCCGTTCGGGAAAGTCTGGAAAAATTCCAAACTGTCCTGGGACACATTGGGAAAATTTCGAGTCGTCCCTGGACAGTTTGGAAAAATTCAAGACGGTCCTTGGAAAGATGGGAAAATTACAGACCGTCTCTGGCGAGTTTGGAAAATTCCAGGCAGTTCGGGACGATTTGGAAAAATTCCAAACCGTCCTGGGACACATTGGAAAAATTCCGGACCGTCCCTGGACAGTTTGGAAAATTCCAGGCCGTTCAGGACAGTTTGGAAAAATTCCAAACCGTCCTGGGACACATTGGAAAAATTCCGGACCGTCCCTGGACAGTTTGAAAAATTCCAGGCCGTTCGGGACAGTTTGGAAAAATTCCAAACCGTCCTGAGACACGTTGGAAGAATTCCGGACCGTCCCCGGACAGTTTGGAAAATTCCACGCTGTTCGGAACAGTTTGAAAAAATTCCAAACCGTCCTGGGACACATTGGAAAAATTCCGGACCGTCCCTAGACAGTTTGGAGAATTCCACGCTGTTCGGGACGGTTTGGAAAAATGCCAAACGGTCCTGGGACACATTGGAAGAATTCCAGACCTTTTCGGGACAGTCTGGAAAAATTCCAGACCGTCCCTGGACAGTTTGGGAAATTCCAGGCAGTTCGGGACGATTTGGAAAAATTCCAAACCGTCCTGGGACACATTGGAAGAATTCCGGACTGTTCCTGGACAGTTTGGAAAATTCCAGGCCGTTCAGGACAGTTTGGAAAAATTCCAAACCGTCCTGGGACACATTGGAAAAATTCCGGACCGTCCTTGGACAGTTTGGAAAATTCCAGGCCGTTCGAGACAGTTTGGAAAAATTCCAGGCCGTTCGGGACGATTTGGAAAAATTCCAAACCGTCCTGGGACACATTGGAAAAATTCCGGACCGTCCCTGGACAGTTTGGAAAATTCCACGCTGTTCAGAACAGTTTGAAAAAATTCCAAACCGTCTTGGGGCACATTGGAAAAATTCCAGACAGTCCCTGGACAGCTTGGAGAATTCCAGGCCGTTCGGGAAAGTCTGGAAAAATTCCAAACTGTCCTGGGACACATTGGAAGAATTTCGAGCCGTCCCCGGACAGTTTGGAAAAATTCAAGACGGTCCCTGGAAAGGTTGGAAAATTACAGACCGTCTCTGGAGAGTTTGGAAAATTCCAGGCAGTTCGGGACGATTTGGAAAAATTCCAAACCGTCCTGGGACACATTGGAAAAATTCCGGACCGTCCCTGGACAGTTTGGAAAATTCCAGCCCGTTCAGGACAGTTTGGAAAAATTCCAAACCGTCCTGGGACACATTGGAAAAATTCCGGACCGTCCCTGGACAGTTTGAAAGATTCCAGGCCGTTCGGGACAGTTTGGAAAAATTCCAAACCGTCCTGAGACACGTTGGAAGAATTTCGGACCGTCCCCGGACAGTTTGGAAAATTCCACGCTGTTCGGAACAGTTTGAAAAAATTCCAAACCGTCCTGGGACACATTGGAAAAATTCCGGACCGTCCCTAGACAGTTTGGAGAATTCCACGCTGTTCGGGACGGTTTGGAAAAATGCCAAACCGTCCTGGGACACATTGGAAGAATTCCAGACCTTTTCGGGACAGTTTGGAAAAATTCCAGACCGTCCCTGGACAGTTTGGGAAATTCCAGGCAGTTCGGGACGATTTGGAAAAATTCCAAACCGTCCTGGGACACATTGGAAAAATTCCGCACTGTCCCTGGACAGTTTGGAAAATTCCAGGCCGTTCAGGACAGTTTGGAAAAATTCCAAACCGTCCTGGGACACATTGGAAAAATTCCGGACCGTCCTTGGACAGTTTGGAAAATTCCAGACCGTTCGAGACAGTTTGGAAAAATTCCAGGCCGTTCGGGACGATTTGGAAAAATTCCAAACCGTCCTGGGGCACATTGGAAAAATTTCAGACAGTCCCTGGACAGCTTGGAGAATTCCAGGCCGTTCGGGAAAGTCTGGAAAAATTCCAAACTGTCCTGGGACACATTGGGAAAATTTCGAGCCGTCCCTGGACAGTTTGGAAAAATTCAAGACGGTCCCTGGAAAGATGGGAAAATTACAGACCGTTTTTGGCGAGTTTGCAAAATTCCAGGCAGTTCGGGACGATTTGGAAAAATTCCAAACCGTCCTGGGACACATTGGAAAAATTCCGGACCGTCCCTGGACAGTTTGGAAAATTCCAGGCCGTTCAGGACAGTTTGGAAAAATTCCAAACCGTCCTGGAACACATTGGAAAAATTCCGGACCGTCCCTGGACAGTTCGAAAAATTCCAGGCCGTTCGGGACAGTTTGGAAAAATTCCAAACCGTACTGGGACACATTTGAAAAATTTCGGGTCGCACCTGGACAGTTTGGAAAATTCCAGGCAGTTCTGGACGATTTGGCAAAATTCTAAACCGTCCTGGGATACATTGGAAAAATTTCAGACCGTCCCAGGACACATTGAAAAAATTCCAGACCTTCCCGGGACAGTTTGGAAAAATTCCAGACCGTTCTCGGAAAGTTTGGGAAATTCCAGGCCGTTCGGGACAGTTTGGAAAAATTCCAAACCGTCCTGGGACACATTGGAAGAATTCCAGACCGTCCCGGGACAGGTTGGAAATATTCCAGACCATCCCTGGAAAGCTTGGAAAATTCCAGGCCGTTCGAGACGGTTTGGAAAAATTCCAAACCGTCCTGGGATACATTGAAAAAATTCCGGACCGTCCCTGGACAGTTTAGAAAATTCCACGCTGTTCGGGACAGTTTGGAAAAATTCCAAACCGTCCTGGGACACATTGGAAAAATTCCAGATCTTCTCGGGACAGTTTGGAAAAATTCCAGACCGTCCCTGGACAGTTTGGGATATTCCAGGCAGTTCGTGACGATTTGGAAAAATTCCAAACCGTCCTGGGACACATTGGACAAATTCCGGACCATCCCTGGACAGTCTGGAAAATTCCAGGCCGTTCAGGACAGTTTGGAAAAATTCCAAACCGTCCTGGGACACATTGGAAAAATTCCGGACCGTCCCTGGACAGTTTGAAAAATTCCAGGCCGTTCGGGACAGTTTGGAAAAATTCCAAACCGTCCTGAGACACGTTGGAAGAATTCCGGACTGTCCCCGGACAGTTTGGAAAATTCCACGCTGTTCGGAACAGTTTGAAAAAATTCCAAACCGTCCTGGGACACATTGGAAAAATTCCGGACCTTCCCTAGACAGTTTGGAGAATTCCACGCTGTTCGGGACGGTTTGGAAAAATGCCAAACCGTCCTGGGACACATTGGAAGAATTCCAGACCTTTTCGGGACAGTCTGGAAAAATTCCAGACCGTCCCTGGACAGTTTGGGAAATTCCAGGCAGTTCAGGACGATTTGGAAAAATTCCAAACCGTCCTGGGACACATTGGAAGAATTCCGGACTGTCCCTGGACAGTTTGGAAAATTCCAGGCCGTTCAGGACAGTTTGGAAAAATTCCAAACCGTCCTGGGACACATTGGAAAAATTCCGGACCGTCCTTGGACAGTTTGGAAAATTCCAGACCGTTCGAGACAGTTTGGAAAAATTCCAGGACGTTCGGGACGATTTGGAAAAATTCCAAACCGTCCTGGGACACATTGGAAAAATTCCGGACCGTCCCTGGACAGTTTGGAAAATTCCACGCTGTTCAGAACAGTTTGAAAAAATTCCAAACCGTCCTGGGGCACATTGGAAAAATTTCAGACGGTCCCTGGACAGCTTGGAGAATTCCAGGCCGTTCGGGAAAGTCTGGAAAAATTCCAAACTGTCCTGGGACACATTGGGAAAATTTCGAGTCGTCCCTGGACAGTTTGGAAAAATTCAAGACGGTCCTTGGAAAGATGGGAAAATTACAGACCGTCTCTGGCGAGTTTGGAAAATTTCAGGCAGTTCGGGACGATTTGGAAAAATTCCAAACCGTCCTGGGACACATTGGAAAAATTCCGGACCGTCCCTGGACAGTTTGGAAAATTCCAGGCCGTTCAGGACAGTTTGGAAAAATTCCAAACCGTCCTGGGCCACATTGGAAAAATTCCGGACCGTCCCTGGACAGTTTGAAAAATTCCAGGCCGTTCGAGACGGTTTGGAAAAATTCCAAACCGTCCTGGGATACATTGAAAAAATTCCGGACCGTCCCTGGACAGTTTGGAAAATTCCACGCTGTTCGGGACAGTTTGGAAAAATTCCAAACCGTCCTGGGACACATTGGAAAAATTCCAGATCTTCTCGGGACAGTTTGGAAAAATTCCAGACCGTCCCTGGACAGTTTGGGATATTCCAGGCAGTTCGGGACGATTTGGAAAAATTCCAAACCGTCCTGGGACACATTGGACAAATTCCGGACCGTCCCTGGACAGTTTGGAAAATTCCAGGCCGTTCAGGACAGTTTGGAAAAATTCCAAACCGTCCTGGGACACATTGGAAAAATTCCGGACCGTCCTTGGACAGTTTGGAAAATTCCAGACCGTTCGAGACAGTTTGGAAAAATTCCAGGCCGTTCGGGACGATTTGGAAAAATTCCAAACCGTCCTGGGACACATTGGAAAAATTCCGGACCGTCCCTGGACAGTTTGGAAAATTCCACGCTGTTCAGAACAGTTTGAAAAAATTCCAAACCGTCCTGGGGCACATTGGAAAAATTTCAGACAGTCCCTGGACAGCTTGGAGAATTTCAGGCAGTTCGGGAAAGTCTGGAAAAATTCCAAACTGTCCTGGGACACATTGGAAAAATTTTGAGCCGTCCCTGGACAGTTTGGAAAAATTCAAGACGGTCCCTGGAAAGATGGGAAAATTACAGACCGTCTCTGGCGAGTTTGGAAAATTCCAGGCAGTTCGGGACGATTTGGAAAAATTCCAAACCGTCCTGGGACACATTGGAAAAATTCCGGACCGTCCCTGGACAGTTTGGAAAATTCCAGGCCGTTCAGGACAGTTTGGAAAAATTCCAAACCGTCCTGGGCCACATTGGAAAAATTCCGGACCGTCCCTGGACAGTTTGAAAAATTCCAGGCCGTTCGGGACAGTTTGGAAAAATTCCAAACCGTACTGGGACACATTTGAAAAATTTCGGGCCGCACCTGGACAGTTTGGAAAATTCCAGGCAGTTCTGGACGATTTGGCAAAATTCTAAACCGTCCTGGGATACATTGGAAAAATTTCAGACCGTCCCGGGACACATTGAAAAAATTCCAGACCTTCCCGGGACAGTTTGGAAAAATTCCAGACCGTCCTCGGAAAGTTTGGGAAATTCCAGGCCGTTCGGGACAGTTTGGAAAAATTCCAAACCGTCCTGGGACACATTGGAAGAATTCCAGACCGTCCCGGGACAGGTTGGAAATATTCCAGACCGTCCCTGGAAAGCTTGGAAAATTCCAGGCCGTTCGAGACGGTTTGGAAAAATTCCAAACCGTCCTGGGATACATTGAAAAAATTCCGGACCGTCCCTGGACAGTTTAGAAAATTCCACGCTGTTCGGGACAGTTTGGAAAAATTCCAAACCGTCCTGGGACACATTGGAAAAATTCCAGATCTTCTCGGGACAGTTTGGAAAAATTCCAGACCGTCCCTGGACAGTTTGGGATATTCCAGGCAGTTCGGGACGATTTGGAAAAATTCCAAACCGTCCTGGGACACATTGGACAAATTCCGGACCGTCCCTGGACAGTCTGGAAAATTCCAGGCCGTTCAGGACAGTTTGGAAAAATTCCAAACCGTCCTGGGACACATTGGAAAAATTCCGGACAGTCCCTGGACAGCTTGGAGAATTCCAGGCCGTTCGGGAAAGTCTGGAAAAATTCCAAACTGTCCTGGGACACATTGGAAGAATTTCGAGCCGTCCCTGGACAGTTTGGAAAAATTCAAGACGGTCCCTGGAAAGGTTGGAAAATTACAGACCGTCTCTGGAGAGTTTGGAAAATTCCAGGCAGTTCGGGACGATTTGGAAAAATTCCAAACCGTCCTGGGACACATTGGAAAAATTCCGGACCGTCCCTGGACAGTTTGGAAAATTCCAGCCCGTTCAGGACAGTTTGGAAAAATTCCAAACCGTCCTGGGACACATTGGAAAAATTCCGGACCGTCCCTGGACAGTTTGAAAGATTCCAGGCCGTTCGGGACAGTTTGGAAAAATTCCAAACCGTCCTGAGACACGTTGGAAGAATTTCGGACCGTCCCCGGACAGTTTGGAAAATTCCACGCTGTTCGGAACAGTTTGAAAAAATTCCAAACCGTCCTGGGACACATTGGAAAAATTCCGGACCGTCCCTAGACAGTTTGGAGAATTCCACGCTGTTCGGGACGGTTTGGAAAAATGCCAAACCGTCCTGGGACACATTGGAAGAATTCCAGACCTTTTCGGGACAGTTTGGAAAAATTCCAGACCGTCCCTGGACAGTTTGGGAAATTCCAGGCAGTTCGGGACGATTTGAAAAAATTCCAAACCGTCCTAGGACACATTGGAAAAATTCCGCACTGTCCCTGGACAGTTTGGAAAATTCCAGGCCGTTCAGGACAGTTTGGAAAAATTCCAAACCGTCCTGGGACACATTGGAAAAATTCCGGACCGTCCTTGGACAGTTTGGAAAATTCCAGACCGTTCGAGACAGTTTGGAAAAATTCCAGGCCGTTCGGGACGATTTGGAAAAATTCCAAACCGTCCTGGGGCACATTGGAAAAATTTCAGACAGTCCATGGACAGCTTGGAGAATTCCAGGCCGTTCGGGAAAGTCTGGAAAAATTCCAAACTGTCCTGGGACACATTAGGAAAATTTCGAGCCATCCCTGGACAGTTTGGAAAAATTCAAGACGGTCCCTGGAAAGATGGGAAAATTACAGACCGTTTTTGGCGAGTTTGCAAAATTCCAGGCAGTTCGGGACGATTTGGAAAAATTCCAAACCGTCCTGGGACACATTGGAAAAATTCCGGACCGTCCCTGGACAGTTTGGAAAATTCCAGGCCGTTCAGGACAGTTTGGAAAAATTCCAAACCGTCCTGGAACACATTGGAAAAATTCCGGACCGTCCCTGGACAGTTCGAAAAATTCCAGGCCGTTCGGGACAGTTTGGAAAAATTCCAAACCGTACTGGGACACATTTGAAAAATTTCGGGTCGCACCTGGACAGTTTGGAAAATTCCAGGCAGTTCTGGACGATTTGGCAAAATTCTAAACCGTCCTGGGATACATTGGAAAAATTTCAGACCGTCCCGGGACACATTGAAAAAATTCCAGACCTTCCCGGGACAGTTTGGAAAAATTCCAGACCGTTCTCGGAAAGTTTGGGAAATTCCAGGCCGTTCGGGACAGTTTGGAAAAATTCCAAACCGTCCTGGGACACATTGGAAGAATTCCAGACCGTCCCGGGACAGGTTGGAAATATTCCAGACCGTCCCTGGAAAGCTTGGAAAATTCCAGGCCGTTCGAGACGGTTTGGAAAAATTCCAAACCGGCCTGGGATACATTGAAAAAATTCCGGACCGTCCCTGGACAGTTTAGAAAATTCCACGCTGTTCGGGACAGTTTGGCAAAATTCCAAACCGTCCTGGGACACATTGGAAAAATTCCAGATCTTCTCGGGACAGTTTGGAAAAATTCCAGACCCTCCCTGGACAGTTTGGGATATTCCAGGCAGTTCGGGACGATTTGGAAAAATTCCAAACCGTCCTGGGACACATTGGACAAATTCCGGACCGTCCCTGGACAGTCTGGAAAATTCCAGGCCGTTCAGGACAGTTTGGAAAAATTCCAAACCGTCCTGGGACACATTGGAAAAATTCCGGACCGTCCCTGGACAGTTTGAAAAATTCCAGGCCGTTCGGGACAGTTTGGAAAAATTCCAAACCGTCCTGAGACACGTTGGAAGAATTCCGGACTGTCCCCGGACAGTTTGGAAAATTCCACGCTGTTCGGAACAGTTTGAAAAAATTCCAAACCGTCCTGGGACACATTGGAAAAATTCCGGACCTTCCCTAGACAGTTTGGAGAATTCCACGCTGTTCGGGACGGTTTGGAAAAATGCCAAACCGTCCTGGGACACATTGGAAGTATTCCAGACCTTTTCGGGACAGTCTGGAAAAATTCCAGACCGTCCCTGGACAGTTTGGGAAATTCCAGGCAGTTCAGGACGATTTGGAAAAATTCCAAACCGTCCTGGGACACATTGGAAGAATTCCGGACTGTCCCTGGACAGTTTGGAAAATTCCAGGCCGTTCAGGACAGTTTGGAAAAATTCCAAACGTCCTGGGACACATTGGAAAAATTCCGGACCGTCCTTGGACAGTTTGGAAAATTCCAGACCGTTCGAGACAGTTTGGAAAAATTCCAGGACGTTCGGGACGATTTGGAAAAATTCCAAACCGTCCTGGGACACATTGGAAAAATTCCGGACCGTCCCTGGACAGTTTGGAAAATTCCACGCTGTTCAGAACAGTTTGAAAAAATTCCAAACCGTCCTGGGGCACATTGGAAAAATTTCAGACGGTCCCTGGACAGCTTGGAGAATTCCAGGCCGTTCGGGAAAGTCTGGAAAAATTCCAAACTGTCCTGGGACACATTGGGAAAATTTCGAGTCGTCCCTGGACAGTTTGGAAAAATTCAAGACGGTCCTTGGAAAGATGGGAAAATTACAGACCGTCTCTGGCGAGTTTGGAAAATTCCAGGCAGTTCGGGACGATTTGGAAAAATTCCAAACCGTCCTGGGACACATTGGAAAAATTCCGGACCGTCCCTGGACAGTTTGGAAAATTCCAGGCCGTTCAGGACAGTTTGGAAAAATTCCAAACCGTCCTGGGCCACATTGGAAAAATTCCGGACCGTCCCTGGACAGTTTGAAAAATTCCAGGCCGTTCGAGACGGTTTGGAAAAATTCCAAACCGTCCTGGGATACATTGAAAAAATTCCGGACCGTCCCTGGACAGTTTGGAAAATTCCACGCTGTTCGGGACAGTTTGGAAAAATTCCAAACCGTCCTGGGACACATTGGAAAAATTCCAGATCTTCTCGGGACAGTTTGGAAAAATTCCAGACCGTCCCTGGACAGTTTGGGATATTCCAGGCAGTTCGGGACGATTTGGAAAAATTCCAAACCGTCCTGGGACACATTGGACAAATTCCGGACCGTCCCTGGACAGTTTGGAAAATTCCAGGCCGTTCAGGACAGTTTGGAAAAATTCCAAACCGTCCTGGGACACATTGGAAAAATTCCGGACCGTCCTTGGACAGTTTGGAAAATTCCAGACCGTTCGAGACAGTTTGGAAAAATTCCAGGCCGTTCGGGACGATTTGGAAAAATTCCAAACCGTCCTGGGACACATTGGAAAAATTCCGGACCGTCCCTGGACAGTTTGGAAAATTCCACGCTGTTCAGAACAGTTTGAAAAAATTCCAAACCGTCCTGGGGCACATTGGAAAAATTTCAGACAGTCCCTGGACAGCTTGGAGAATTTCAGGCAGTTCGGGAAAGTCTGGAAAAATTCCAAACTGTCCTGGGACACATTGGAGAAATTTCGAGCCGTCCCTGGACAGTTTGGAAAAATTCAAGACGGTCCCTGGAAAGATGGGAAAATTACAGACCGTTTCTGGCGAGTTTGGAAAATTCCAGGCAGTTCGGGACGATTTGGAAAAATTCCAAACCGTCCTGGGACACATTGGAAAAATTCCGGACCGTCCCTGGACAGTTTGGAAAATTCCAGGCCGTTCAGGACAGTTTGGAAAAATTCCAAACCGTCCTGGGCCACATTGGAAAAATTCCGGACCGTCCCTGGACAGTTTGGAAAATTCCAGGCCGTTCGGGACAGTTTGGAAAAATTCCAAACCGTACTGGGACACATTTGAAAAATTTCGGGCCGCACCTGGACAGTTTGGAAAATTCCAGGCAGTTCTGGACGATTTGGCAAAATTCTAAACCGTCCTGGGATACATTGTAAAAATTTCAGACCGTCCCGGGACACATTGAAAAAATTCCAGACCTTCCCGGGACAGTTTGGAAAAATTCCAGACCGTCCTCGGAAAGTTTGGGAAATTCCAGGCCGTTCGGGACAGTTTGGAAAAATTCCAAACCGTCCTGGGACACATTGGAAGAATTCCAGACCGTCCCGGGACAGGTTGGAAATATTCCAGACCGTCCCTGGAAAGCTTGGAAAATTCCAGGCCGTTCGAGACGGTTTGGAAAAATTCCAAACCGTCCTGGGATACATTGAAAAAATTCCGGACCGTCCCTGGACAGTTTAGAAAATTCCACGCTGTTCGGGACAGTTTGGAAAAATTCCAAACCGTCCTGGGACACATTGGAAAAATTCCAGATCTTCTCGGGAGTGTTTGGAAAAATTCCAGACCGTCCCTGGACAGTTTGGGATATTCCAGGCCGTCCCTGGAAAGCTTGGAAAATTCCAGGCCGTTCGAGACGGTTTGGAAAAATTCCAAACCGTCCTGGGATACATTGGAAAAATTCCAGATCTTCTCGGGACAGTTTGGAAAAATTCCAGACCGTCCCTGGACAGTTTGGGATATTCCAGGCAGTTCGGGACGATTTGGAAAAATTCCAAACCGTCCTGGGACACATTGGACAAATTCCGGACCGTTCTTGGACAGTTTGGAAAATTCCAGGCCGTTCAGAACGATTCGGAAAAATTCCAAACTGTCCTGAGACACGTTGAAAAAATTCCGGACCGTCCGAGGACAGGTTGGAAAAATTCCAGACCGTCCCTGAACAGCTTGGAAAATTCCAGGCTGTTCGGAGCGGTTTGGAGAAATTCCGAACCATCCTGGGACACATTGGAAAAATTGCGGACCGTCCCTGGACGGTTTGGAAAATTCCACGCCATTCGAAACAGTTTGGAAAACGTCCAAACCGTCCTGGGACACATCGAAGAAATTCCGGACCTTCCTGGGACAGTTCGGAAAAATTCCGGACCATCCCTGGATACTTTGGGAAATTCCAGGCCGTTCGAGACAGTTTGGAAAAATTCCGGGCCGTTCGGGACGATTTGGAAAAATTCCAAACCGTCCTGGGACATATTGGAAAAATTACAGACCGTCCCGGGACAGGTTGGAAAAATTCCAAACCGTCCTGAGACACGTTGGAAAAATTCCGGACCATCCCTGGACAGTTTGGAAAATTCCACGCTGTTCGGAACAGTTTGGAAAAATTCCAAACCGTCCTGGGACACATTGGAAAAATTCTGGACCGTCCCTAGACAGTTTGGAAAATTCCACGTTGTTCGGGAGAGTTTGGAAAAATTCCAAACCGTCCTGGGACTGATTGGGAAAATTCCAGACTGTCCCGGGACAGGTTGGAAAAATTCCAGACCGTCCCTGGACAGCTTGGAAAATTCCAGGCCGTTTGGAACAGTTTGGAGAAATTTCAAACCGTCCTGGGACACATTGGAAAAGGTGCGGACCCTCCCTGAACGGTTTGGAAAATTCCACGTCGTTCGAAATAGTTTGAAAAAATTCCAAACCGTCCTGGGACACATTGGAAGAATTCCAGACCGTCCCGGGTTAGGTTGGAAATATTCCAGACCGTCCCTCGAAAGCTTGGAAAATTCCAGGCCGTTCGAGACGGTTTGGAAAAATTCCAAACCGTCCTGGGACACATTGGAAGAATTCCAGACCGTCCCTCGAAAGCTTGGAAAATTCCAGGCCGTTCGAGACGGTTTGGAAAAATTCCAAACCGTCCTGGGATACATTGGAAAAATTCCGGACCGTCCCTGGACAGTTTGGAAAATTCCACGCTGTTCGGGACAGTTTGGAAAAATTCCAAACCGTCCCGGGACACATTGGAAAAATTCCAGACCTTTTCGGGACAGTTTGGAGAAATTCCAGACCGTCCCTGGACAGTTTGGGAAATTCCAGGCAGTTCGGGAAGATTTGGAAAAATTCCAAACCGTCCTGGGACACATTGGAAAAATTCCGGACCGTCCCTGGACAGTTTGGAAAATTCCAGGCCGTTCAGGATAGTTTGGAAAAATTCCAGACGGTCCCTGGACAGGTTGGAAAATCCCACCCGTCCCTGGACAGTTTGGAAAATCCGAGACCGTCCCTAGACAGTTTGGAAAATTTCAGGTCGTTTGGGAAAGTTTGGAAAAATTCCAAACCATCCTCGAACACATTGGAAAAATTCCGGACCGTCCCTGGACAGTTTGGAAAATTCTAGGCCGTTCGGGAGAGTTTGGAAAAATTCCAAACCGTCCTGGGACACATTGGGAAAATTCCAGACCGTCCCGGGACAGGTTGGAAAAATTCCAGACCGTCCCTGGACAGCTTGGAAAATTTCAGGCCGTTCGGAACGGTTTGGAGAAATTCCAAAAAGTCCTGTGACACATTGGAAAAATCTCGGATCGTCCCTGAACGGTTTGGAAAATTCCACGCTGTTCGAAACAGTTTGGAAAAATTCCAAACCGTCCTGGGACACATTGGGAAGATTCCGGACCGACCCTGGACAGTTTGGAAAATTCCAGGCTGTTCGGGACAATTTGGAAAAATTCCAAACCGTCCTGGGACACATTGAAAAAATTCCAGACCTTCCCGGGACAGTTTGGAAAAATTCCGAACCGTCCTCGGATAGTTTGGGAAATTCCAGGCCGTTCGGGACAGTTTGGAAAAATTCCAAACCGTCCTGGGACATATTGGAAGAATTCCAGACCGTCCCGGGACAGGTTGAAAATATTCCAGACCGTCCCTGGAAAGCTTGGAAAATTCCAGGCCGTTCGAGACGAATTGGAAAAATTCCAAACCGTCCTGGGATACATTGGAAAAATTCCGAACCGTCCCCGGACAGTTTGGAAAATTCCACGCTGTTCGGGACAGTTTGGAGAAATTCCAGACCTTCTCGGGCCAGTTTGGAATAATTCCAGACCGTCCCTGGACAGTTTGGGAAATTCCAGGCAGTTCGGGACGATTTGGGAAATTCCAAACCGTCCTGGGACACATTGGAGAAATTTCGGACCGTCCCTGGACAGTTTGGAAAATTCCACGCTGTTCGGAACAGTTTGGGAAAATTCCAAACCGTCCTGGGACACATTGGAAAAATTCCCGACCGTCCCGGGACAGGTTGGAAAAATTTAAGACCATCCCTGGACAGCTTGGAAAATTCCAGGCAGTTCGGGACGGTATGGAAAAATTCCAAACCATCCTGGGACACATTGGAAAAATTCCGGACCGTCACTGGACAGTTTGGAAAATTCCAGGCCGTTCGGGACGATTTGGAAAAATTCTGAACCGTCCTGGGACACATTGGGAAAATTCCGGACCGTCGCTGGACAGTTTGGAAAATTCCACGCTGTTCGGAACAGTTTGGAAAAATTCCAAACCGTCCTGGGACACATTGCAAAAATTCCGGACCGTCCCGGGACGGGTTGGAAAAATTCCAGACCGTCCCTGGAAAGCTTGGAAAATTCCAGGCCGTTCGAGACGGTTTGGAAAATTTTCCAAACCATCCCGGGATACATTGGAAAAATCCCGGACTGTCTATGGACAGTTTGGAAAATTCCACGCTGTTCGGGACAGTTTGGAAAAATTCCAAACCGTCCTAGGACACATTGGAAAAATTCCAGACCGTCCCGGGACAGCTTGGAAAATTCCAGGCCGTTCGGGACGATTTAGAAAAATTCCAAACCGTCCTGGGACACGTTGGAAAAATTCCGCACCTACCCTGAACAGTTTGGAGAATTCCAGGCCGTTCGGTACAGTTTTGAAAAATTCCAAACCGTCCTGGGACGAATTGGGAAGATTCCGGACCGACCCTGGACAGTTTGGAAAATTCCAGGCTGTTCGGGACAATTTGTAAAAATCCCAAACCGTCCTGGGACACGTTGAAAAAATTCCAGACCTTCCCGGGACAGTTTGGAAAAATTCCAGACCGTCCTCGGATAGTTTGGGAAATTCCAGGCCGTTCGGGACAGTTTGGAAAAATTCCAGATCGTCCCTGAACAGTTTGGGAAATTCCAAGCAGTTCGGGACGGTTTGGAAAAATTCCAAACCGTCCTGGGACACATTGGAAAAATTCCGGACCGTCCCTGGACAGTTTGGAAAATTCCACGCTGTTCGGAACAGTTTAGGAAAATTCCAAACCGTCCTGGGACACATTGAAAAATTCCAGACCTTCCTGGGACAGTTTTGAAAAATTCCAAACCGTCCTGGGACACATTGGGAAGATTCCGGACCGACCCTGGAAAGTTTGGAAAATTCCAGGCTGTTCGGGACAATTTGTAAAAATTCCAAACCGTCCTGGGACACGTTGAAAAAATTCCAAACCTTTCCGGGACAGTTTGGAAAAATTCCAGACCGTCCTCGGATAGTTTGGGAAATTCCAGGGGGTTCGGGACAGTTTGGAAAAATTCCAGACCGTCCTGGGACACATTGGAAAAATTCCGGACCGTCCTTGGACAGTTTGGAAAATTCCAGGCCGTTCGGAACGATTCGGAAAAATTCCAAATTGTCCTGAGACACGTTGAAAAAATTCCGGACCGTCCCGGGACAGGTTGGAAAAATTCCAGACCGTCCCTGAACAGCTTGGAAAATTCCAGGCTGTTCGGAACGGTTTGGAGAAATTCCAAACCATCCTGGGACACATTGGAAAAATTGCGGACCGTCCTTGGACAGTTTGGAAAATTTCACGCTGTTCAGAACAGTTTGGAAAAATTCCAAACCGTCCTAGGATACATTGGAAGAATTCCAGACCGTCCCGGGACAGGTTGGAAAAATTCCAGACCGTCCCTGGAAAGCTTGGAAAATTCCAGGCCGTTCGAGATGGTTTGGAAAAATTCCAAACCGTCCTGGGACACATTGGAAGAATTCCAGACCGTCCCCGGACAGTTTGGAAAATTCCAGGCCGTTCGGGACGATCTGGAAAAATTCCAAACCGTCCTGGGACACATTGGAAAAATTCCGGACCGTCCCGGGACAGGTTGGAAAAATTCCAGACCGTCCCTGGAAAGCTTGGAAAATTCCAGGCCGTTCGAGACGGTTTGGAAAATTTCCAGACCGTCCCTGGACAGTTTGGGAAATTCCAGGCAGTTCGAAATGATTTGGAAAAATTCCAAACCGTCCTGGAACACATTGGAAAAATTCCGGACTGTCCCTGGGCAGTTTGGAAAATTCCAGGCCGTTTAGGACTGTGTGGAAAAATTCCAAACCGTCCTGGGACACATTGGAAAAATTCCGGACCGTCCTTGGACAGTTTGGAAAATTCCAGGCCGTTCGGAACGATTCGGAAAAATTCCAAATTGTCCTGAGACACGTTGAAAAAATTCCGGACCGTCCCGGGACAGGTTGGAAAAATTCCAGACCGTCCCTGGAAAGCTTGGAAAATTCCAGGCCGTTCGAGAAGGTTTGGAAAAATACCAAACCGTCCTGGGACACATTGGAAAATTCCAGGCCGTTCGGGACGATTTGGAAAAATTCCAAACCGTCCTGGGACACATTGGAAAAATTCCGGACCGTCCCGGGACAGGTTGGAAAAATTCCAGACCGTCCCTGGAAAGCTTGGAAAATTCCAGGCCGTTCGAGACGGTCTGGAAAATTTCCAAACCGTCCTGGGATACATTGGAAGAATTCCGGACCGTCTATGGACAGTTTGGAAAATTCCACGCTGTTCGGGACAGTTTGGAAAAATTCCAAACCGTCATGGGACACATTGGAAAAATTCCGGACCGTCCCTGGACAGTTTGAAAAATTCCAGGCCGTTCGGGACAGTTTGGAAAAATTCCGAACCGTCCTGGGACACATTGGAAAAATTCCGGACCGTCCTTGGACAGTTTGGAAAATTCCAGGCCGTTCGAGACAGTTTGGAAAAATTCCAGGCCGTTCGGGACGATTTGGAAAAATTCCAAACCGTCCTGGGACACATTGGAAAAATTCCGGACCGTCCCTGGAAAGTTTGGAAAATTCCACGCTGTTCAGAACAGTTTGAAAAAATTCCAAACCGTCCTGGGGCACATTGGAAAAATTCCAGACAGTCCTTGGACAGCTTGGAGAATTCCAAGCCGTTCGGGAAAGTCTGGAAAAATTCCAAACTGTCCTGGGACACATTGGAAAAATTTCGAGCCGTCCCTGGAAAGTTTGGAAAAATTCAAGACGGTTCCTGGAAAGGTTGGAAAATTACAGACCGTCTCTGGAGAGTTTGGAAAATTCCAGGCAGTTCGGGACGATTTGGAAAAATTCCAAACCGTCCTGGGACACATTGGAAAAATTCCGAACCGTCCCTGGACAGTTTGGAAAATTCCAGCCCGTTCAGGACAGTTTGGAAAAATTTCAAACCGTCTTGGGACACATTGGAAAAATTCCGGACCGTCCCTGGACAGTTTGAAAAATTCCAGGCCGTTCGGGACAGTTTGGAAAAATTCCAAACCGTCCTGAGACACGTTGGAAGAATTTCGGACCGTCCCCGGACAGTTTGGAAAATTCCACGCTGTTCGGAACAGTTTGAAAAAATTCCAAACCGTCCTGGGACACATTGGAAAAATTCCGGACCGTCCCTAGACAGTTTGGAGAATTCCACGCTGTTCGGGACGGTTTGGAAAAATGCCACACCGTCCTGGGACACATTGGAAGAATTCCAGACCTTTTCGGGACAGTTTGGAAAAACTCCAGACCGTCCCTGGACAGTTTGGGAAATTCCAGGCAGTTCGGGACGATTTAGAAAATTCCCAACCGTCCTGGGACACATTGGAAAAATTCCGGACCGTCCCGGGACAGGTTGGAAAAATTCCGGACCATCCCTGGACAGTTTGGAAAATTCCAGGCCGTTCGGGACAATCTGGGAAAATTTCAAACCGTCCTGGAACACATTGGAAAAATTCCGGACCGTCCCTGGACAGTTTGGAAAATTCCACGCTGTTCAGAACAGTTTGGAAAAATTCCAAACCGTCCTGGGACACATTGGAAGAATTCCGGACCGTCCCTGGACAGTTTGGAAAATTCGACGCTGTTCGGGACAGTTTGGAAAAATTCCAAACTGTTCTGGGACACATTGAAGAAATTCCAGACCTTCTGGGACAGTTTGGAAAAATTCCAGACCGTCCCTGGATAGTTTGGAAAATCCCAGGCCGTTCGGGACGGATTGGAAAAATTCCAGACCGTCCCTGGAAAGCTTGGAAAATTCCAGGCCGTTCGAGACGGTTTGGAAAAATTCCCAACCGTCCTGGGATACATTGGAAAAACTCTGGACCGTCCCTGGACAGTTTGGAAAATTCCACGCTGTTCGGGACAGTTTGGAAAAATTCCAAACCGTCCTGGGACACATTGGAGAAATTCCAGACCTTCTCGGGACAGTTTAGAAAAATTCCAGACCGTCGCTGGATAGTTTGGGGAATTCCAGGCCGTTCGCGACAGTTCGGATAAATTCCAAACCGTCCTGGGACACATTGGAAAAATTCCAGACCGTCCCGGGACAGTTTGAGATAATTCCAGACAGTCCCTGGACAGCTTGGAGAATTCCAGGCTGTTCGGGAAAGTCTGGAAAAATTCCGAACCGTCCTGGTCACATTGGAAAAATTCCGGGCCGTCCCTGGACAGTTCGGAAAATTCCAGGCCGTTCGGGACAGTTTGGAAAAATTCCAAACCGTCCTGGGACACATTGGAAAAATTCCAGACCTTCTCGGGACAGTTCGGAAAAATTCCAAACCGTCCCTGGATAGTTTGCGAAATTCCAAGCCGTTCGGGACAGTTCGGACAAATTCCAAACTGTCCTGGGACACATTGGAAAAATTCCGGACCGTCCCTGGACAGTTTGGAAAATTCGACGCTGTTCGGGACAGTTTGGAAGAATTCCAAACCTTCCTGGGACACAATAAAGAAATTCCAGACCTTCCGGGACAGTTTGGAAAAATTCCAGACCGTCCCTGGATAGTTTGGAAAATCCCAGGCCGTTCGGGACAGTTTGGGGAATTTCCAAACCGTCCTGGGACACATTGGAACAATTTCAGACCGTCCCGGGACAGGTTGGAAAAATTCCAGACCGTCCCTGGAAAGCTTGGAAAATTCCAGGCCGTACGAGACGGTTTGGAAAAATTCCCAACCGTCCTGGGATACATTGGAAAAATTCCGGACCGTCCCTGGACAGTTTGGAAAATTCCAGGCCGTTCGGGACAGTTTGGAAAAATTCCAAACCGTCCTGGGACACGTTGGAAAAACTCCGCACCTTCCCTGAACAGTTTGGAAAATTCCAGGCCGTTCGGTACAGTTTTGAAAATTCCAGGCCGTTCGGGACAGTTTGGATAAATTCCAAACCGTCCTGGGACACATTGGAAAAATTCCAGACCGTCCCGGGACAGTTTGAGATAATTCCAGACAGTCCCTGGACAGCTTGGAGAATTCCAGGCTGTTCGGGAAAGTCTGGAATAATTCCAAACCGTCCTGGTCACATTGGAAAAATTCCGGGCCGTCCCTGGACAGTTTGGAAAAATTCCAGACGGTCCCTGGAAAGGTTGGAGAATTCCAAACCATCTCTGGACAGTTTGGAAAATTCCAGGCCGTTCGAGACGATCTGGAAAAATTCCAGGCCGTTCGGGACAATCTGGGAAAATTTCAAACCGTCCTGGAACACATTGGAAAAATTCCGGACCGTCCCTGGACAGTTGGGAAAATTCCACGCTGTTCAGAACAGTTTGGAAAAATTCCAAACCGTCCTGGGACACATTGGAAGAATTCCGGACCGTTCCTGGACAGTTTGGAAAATTCCACGCTGTTCGGGACAGTTTGGAAAAATTCCAAACTGTCCTGGGACACATTGAAGAAATTCCAGATCTTCTGGGACAGTTTGGAAAAATTCCAGACCGTCCCTGGATAGTTTGGAAAATCCCAGGCCGTTCGGGACAGATTGGAAAATCTCCAGACCGTCCCTGGAGAGCTTGGAAAATTCCAGGCCGTTCGAGACGGTTTGGAAAAATTCCCAACCGTCCTGGGATACATTGGAAAAATTCCGGACCGTCCCTGGACAGTTTGGAAAATTCCACGCTGTTCGGGACAGTTTGGATAAATTCCAAACCGTCCTGGGACACATTGGAAAAATTCCAGACCGTCCCGGGACAGTTTGAGATAATTCCAGACAGTCCCTGGACAGCTTGGAGAATTCCAGGCTGTTCGGGAAAGTCTGGAAAAATTCCAAACCGTCCTGGTCACATTGGAAAAATTCCGGGCCGTCCCTGGACAGTTTGGAAAAATTCCACGCTGTTCGGGACTGTTTGGAAAAATTCCAAACCGTCCTGGGACACATTGGAAAAATTCCAGACCTTTTCGGGACAGTTTGGAGAAATTCCAGACCGTCCCTGGACAGTTTGGGAAATTCCAGGCAGTTCGGGAAGATTTGGAAAAATTCCAAACCGTCCTGGGACACATTGTAAAAATTCCGGACCGTCCCTGGACAGTTTGGAAAATTCCAGGCCGTTCAGGATAGTTTGGAAAAATTCCAGACGGTCCCTGGAAAGGTTGGAAAATCCCACCCGTCCCTGGACAGTTTGGAAAATCCGAGACCGTCCCTAGACAGTTTGAAACATTTCAGGTCGTTTGGGACAGTTTGGAAAAATTCCAAACCATCCTCGAACACATTGGAAAAATTCCGGACCGTCCCTGGACAGTTTGGAAAATTCTAGGCCGTTCGGGAGAGTTTGGAAAAATTCCAAACCGTCCTGGGACACATTGGGAAAATTCCAGACGGTCCCTGGAAAGGTTGGAGAATTCCAGACCATCTCTGGACAGTTCGGAAAATTCCAGGCCGTTCGGGACGATCTGGAAAAATTCCAGGCCGTTCGGGACGTTCTTGAAAAATTTCCAACCGTCCTGGGACACACTGGAAACATTCCGGACCGTCCCAGGACAGGTTGGAAAAATTTCAGACCGTCCCTGGAAAGCTTGGGAAATTCCAGGCCGTTCGAGACGGTTTGGAAAAATTCCAAACCGTCCTGGGACACATTGGAGAAATTCCAGACCTTCCCGGGACAGTTTGGAAAAATTCCAGACCATCCCTGGATAGTTTGGGGAATTTCAGGCCGTTCGCGACAGTTTGGATAAATTCCAAACCGTCCTGGGACACATTGGAAAAATTCCAGACCGTCCCGGGACAGTTTGAGATAATTCCAGACAGTCCCTGGACAGCTTAGAGAATTTCAGGCTGTTCGGGAAAGTCTGGAAAAATTCCAAACCGTCCTGGTCACATTGGAAAAATTCCGGGCCGTCCCTGGACAGTTTGGAAAATTCCACGCTGTTCAAAACAGTTTGGAAAAATTCCAAACCGTCCTGGGACACATTGGAAAAATTCCGGACCGTCCCAGGACAGGTTGGAAAAATTCCAGATCGTCCCTGGAAAGCTTGGGAAATTTCAGGCCGTTCGAGACGGTTTGGAAAATTCCCAAACCGTCCTGGGATAAATTGGAAAAATTCCGGACCGTCTATGGACAGTTTGGAAAATTCCACGCTGTTCGGGACAGTTTGGAAAAATTCCAAACCGTCCTGGGACACATTGAAGAAATTCCAGACCTTCCCGGGACAGTTTGGAAAAATTCCAGACCGTCCCTGGATAGTTTGCGAAATTCCAGGCCGTTCGGGACAGTTCGGAAAAATTCCAAACCGTCCTGGGACACATTGGAAGAATTCCGGACCGTTCCTGGACAGTTTGGAAAATTCCACGCTGTTCGGGACAGTTTGGAAAAATTCCAAACTGTCCTGGGACACATTGAAGAAATTCCAGACCTCCTGGGACAGTTTGGAAAAATTCTAGACCGTCTCTGGATAGTTTGGAAAATCCCAGGCCGTTCGGGACAGTTTGGGGAATTTCCAAACCGTCCTGGGACTTATTGGAAAGATTCCAGACCGTCCCGGGACAGGTTGGAAAAATTCCAGACCGTCCCTGGACAGCTTGGAAAATTCCAGGCCGTTCGGGACGATTTAGAAAAATTCCAAACCGTCCTGGGACACGTTGGAAAAACTCCGCACCTTCCCTGAACAGTTTGGAAAATTCCAGGCTGTTCGGTACAGTTTTGAAATATTCCAAACCGTCCTGGGACACATTGAAAAAATTCTAGACCTTTCCGTGACAGTTTGTAAAAATTCCAGACCATCCCTGGATAGTTTGGAAAATTTCAGGCCGTTCGGGACGGTTTGGAAAAATTCCAAACCTTCCTGTGAAACATTGGAAAAATTCCGGACCGTCCCTGGACAGTTTGGAAAATTCCAGGCCGTCCGGGACGATTTGGAAAATTTCCAAACCCTCCTGGACTCACACGAAGAATTCCGGACCGTCCCTAGACAGTATGGAAAATTTCACGCTGTTCGGGACAGTTTGGAAAAATTCCAAACCGTCCTGGGACACATTGGGAAAATTCCAGACCGTCCCGGGACAGGTTGGAAAAATTCCAGACCGTCCCTGGAAAGCTTGAAAAATTCCAGATCGTTCGAGACGGCTTGGAAAAATTCCAAACCGTCCTGGGATACATTGGAAAAATTCCGGACCTTCCCTGGACAGTTTGGAAAATTCAACGCTGTTCGGGACAGTTTGGAAAAATTCCAAATCATCCTGGGACACATTGGAAAAATTCCAGACCTTCTCGGGACAGTTTAGAAAAATTCCAGACCGTCGCTGGATAGTTTGGGAAATTCCAGGCCGTTCGGGACAGTTTGGAAAAATTCCAAACCGTCCTAGGACACATTGAAAAAATTCCAGACCGTCCCGGGACAGTTTGAGAAAATTCCAGACAGTCCCTGGACAGCTTGGAGAATTTCAGGCTGTTCGGAAAAGTCTGGAAAAATTCCAAACCGTCCTGGTCACATTGGGAAAATTCCGGGCCGTCCCTGGACAGTCTGGAAAAATTGCAGACGGGCCCTGGAAAGGTCGGAGAATTCCAAACCATCTCTGGACAGTTTGGAAAATTTCAGGCCGTTCGGGACGATCTGGAAAAATTCCAGGCCGTTCGGGACGATCTGGAAAAATTCCGATACGTCCTGGAACACATTGGAAGAATTCCGGACCGTCCCTGGACAGTTTGGAAAATTCCAGGCCGTTCGGGACAGTTTGGAAAAATTCCAAACCATCCTGGAAGACATTGTCAAAATTCCAGACCGTCTGGAAAAATTTAAGTGCGTCCCTAGACAGTTTGGAAAATTCCAGGGCGTTCGGGACAGTTTGGAAAAATTTCAAACCGTCCTGGGACACATTGGAAAAATTCCGGACCGTCCCAGGATAGTTTGGGAAAATTCCGGACCGTCCCGGGACAGTTTGGAAAAATTCCAGACCGTCCCGGTACAGTTCGAAAAAATTCCAGACCGTCCCGGGACGGTTCGGAAAAATTCGAGACCGTCCCGTGACAGTTTGGAAAAATTCCAAACCGTCAAGGGACAGTTTCGAAAAATTCCAGACCGTACCAGGACAGTTTGGAAAAATTCCAGACCGTCCCAGGACAGTTTGAAGAAATTCCGGACCATCCCAGGACAGTTTGGAGAAATTCCAGACCGTCCCGGGACAGTTTGGAGAAATTCCAGACCGTCCCTGGCCAGTTTGGAAAATTCCAGACCGTTCAGGCCAGTTTGGAAAACTCCCGAACCGTCTCCGGACACTCTGGAAAATTCCAGACCGTTCAGGACAGTTTGGGAAAATTCCAGATGGTCCCGGGACAGGGTGGAAAAATTCCAAACCGTCTCAGGTCAGTTCGGAAAAATTTCAAACTTTCCCGGGACAGTTCGGAAAAATTCCAGACCGTCACGGGACAGTTTGAAAAATTTTCAGACCGTCCCGGGACAGTTTGGAAAAATTCCAAACCGTGTCGGGAAAGTATGGAAATTTTCCAAACTGTTTCGGGACGGTCTGAAATTTTTCCAAACTTTCCCGGACGGTCTGGAATTTTTCCAAACTGTCCCGGGACGGTCTGGAATTTTCCCGAACTGTCGGAGGATGGTTTGGAATTCTTTCAAACTGTTTCGGGACGGTTTGGAATTTTTTCAAACTGTCCGGAACGGTCTGAAATTTTTCCAGACTGTCCCGGGATGGTCTGGAATTTTTTCGAACTGTCCCGGGACGGTCTGAAATTTTTCCAAACTGTCCCGGGACAGTCTGGAATTTTCCCAAACTATCCCGGGACGATTTGGAACTTTTTCGAACATTTTCGGGACGGTCCGAAATTTTTCCAAACTGTCCTGGGACGGTTTGGAATTTTTTCGAACATTTCAGGGACGGTCTGGAATCTTTCATAACTGTCCCGGGACGGTTTGAAATTTTTCCAAACATTTCTGATGCGGTCTGGAATTTTTCTAAACTGTCCCGGGACGGTCTGGAATTTTTTCCCAACTGTCCCGGCACGGTCTGGAATTTTTCCGAACTGTCCCGGGACGGTTCGGAATTTTTCAAACATTTCCAGGACGGACTGAAATTTTTCCAAACTGTCCCGGGACGGTCTGGAATTTTTCCGATCCGTACCGAGACGGTTTGGAATTTTTCCAGACTGTCCCGGTACGGTCTGGAATTTTTCCAAATTGTCCCGGACGGTTTGAAATTTTTTCAAATCATTTTGGGATGGTCTGAAATTTTCCCAAACTGTCTCGGGACGGTCTGGTTAAGGTAAAACCGCGAATGGCTCATTAAATCAGTTATGGTTCCTTAGATCGTACCCACATTTACTTGGATAACTGTGATAATTCTAGAGCTGATACATGCAAACAGAAGTAGATATATGAGGGGGGGTTCTGGATATAGATTCCTGCACCGACACATTACCGACATCTTATCTGAGACGCAAACCCTTCTTTCTGGAAGGTTCGACAAGAAGGTCATGCTCTAACCCTCGACACCAGGTCGTTCACTCCTATGAATAGCGTCACACACCCTTGAATTGACGGTACATTCTCAATTAATTGAGGCCATACACTCTCAATTTAACGTCACACACACTCAGATCAACGTCCACGCCTCAAGTAAAACTCTGACCCTAAGCATGAGTCGAGGCCGGGGGGTCTGCCAGAGTTTCCAGGAACTGAGTCGGCGCGAATCATCAAAGAGGTGATGACGGGAAAGGATCAGATGTCATGAATATTCACACGATAACTGTCTCACAACTCCTGTATGCAGGTGGTCAAATTTTTTTGCTCATGCACGTGCACTCGACACATACACGGTTACACACACATACACATACACCTACCCTACAGAGTCTGCTCATGTATTCGTGCATGAGATGAAGGCAAAAATTAGATACGGCTAAATGGATTGGACCCATTACACTAATTTATGACAAGTGTTCTGACTAATTTATGACAAGTGTTCTGACTAATTTATGACAAGTGTTGTGACAAGGTCAATCTTCCCGATTCCTGGAATTTTCACCGACGAACGGTTGCTGGAATTATCACCGAGTTTTCGGCACCTTGTGAGATTTGAGAAGTTTCGAATCCGATCAAGTTACCTTGCATACTGAATGAAAAACTTGATTACCATACAATTTTTAAAACAGTAGCTCTCAGAATGACCTTCAACTGAAATATGTGAAAATGTGAAGAAATATAGGAAGATCCTTTTTCGGAATGAAGTTAACACGTTCTAGTAATAAAGTCCATGGAAGTTAGTAGAGGGGTTGAGAGCTATAAAAGAGAGAATCATCTAGAGATGGCAATTAGTCTTCAACAGATCTTCGTTGAGTGATGTAGAATATCGATAAGCAGTAAAAAAAAAAAAAAAAAAAATATTATCATATCTACTGCAGAGAAATATTGAAGAAGTGAAAAGTCTAATCAAAATAAAGTCTGATCTAAATCAACTCACAAGCGTACTCAGGAATATTGAAATCTGAACCCGAAAACATTATGGACTTCAACAAGCTTAACAAAATTGGTCGGCTGGAACAGTTTCTTCCAACGAGAAAATTAGGAGAGCTGGATGTGTTCAAAGACTTCCAAATCAGCGGCATCCGCAAAGTTCAAACCAAATTTGGTGAAAGATTCATTGTTGATGTGGATGGACGCTTCTCGGTATTTTTACCAGTTCGGATGCGAAGAGTTCTAGTCGACGACGCAGATCTTCTTCAAAAGATGATGGACGCATGTGAAGAGGATAGACTTCAGATGCGCTACCTTGGTGGACAATGCAACCAGATGGAATTCAACTATGTGTGATTTACTTCATATGTGAACATCGACTGAATTTTACATAATTACAAATATGTTATAACACATTTTGATTACCATACATTTGTATCAACAGTCTATTCTATTCCTGAAAAATGAATGGTCTCCAACTCCTTACATAAATATGATAATATTTTGATGTTATTCCTATCACTATAAATTCGAACGATCAACTTTATGTAACTTGGAGAGGGATTCTTTCATTTTATAAAAATAAATAATAATCTTTAATTCTGAACTGATTTCGTACCGAATATGTCAATGCCTTGCAATATTCACTCTACCTTCGAATTTTAACTATCACTTTTATATGAACTAGCTCACACGCGCGCTTCGCGCGCGTCTGTCTTCGGTTTTTCTGTTCTAATTAATGTTTCTAAGGTATTTTCTGAATAAAAAAAGAAAATAATAATTTTTGTGTAAAATAATTCGAATTAACAATTTGATAACTGATTTAAAAATTGAATTTTATAAAAAGTATCCGATATATTTACAATGAAGGTACTTTTTCATATAGTTTTCATAAAACTTACTTCGGAAGCCTTGCAGTGCATACAGAAGTGTATTTGTCGGCGCGACTACTGTAAGAATACCCTGATAGCGTTATACATAGTGTTTCACAGTTTTCTCAGTGTGATTATTATTTTTATTTCCTGTTATAAAATTAATTGAAATGATATTTTTTATAGTATATTTATTACAGTGCTACTACATTACATTTTTTTTTTCAATAAACTGTTTTTGAATAATCAATTTAATAATCATTATAATAATATTTTGTAATATATAACCTTTTTTTTCATAACGCATGTATTGTCAAACAATAATCAACGATCAGTAAACGATGATGTAAATTTTGGCTGCAATTTTAATATGTTACATATGTAGGGGAGGGGCGGGCAAAATGGAGCCGGGTGGTGTGCAAAACGGGGTACTGCAAAAATTTGTTACATTTTTTTTTCCATAATGGTTCGAAACCGTCATTTAAATGTTTTCAGAACATTCTTTTCAAATTTTTTTCACGTGAATTTTTTTTAATAAATTATTTTGAAATTAAAATTATTCATTTTATCATTATAAAATTTTTCTGTCAAAATATAAGTAAAACAAGGAGATTCTGTATATTTGAGTTCACTAAAATTTCGTATTTCCCTAGCGATCCTGTTTTGCTGGCCCCTCCCCTATATTTGAAAATAAAATTCACAAAATTTCGAATTTTTGATAGTTTATTTAAACTGCAGCATCTTTTTCGGGTCGATCGTTTACTCTATTTAGTTCTCAATCTTTTTTTTTTGTAATTCTTCATTCTCTGTTTCCTCGACTATTTTTTCAATCGATTTGTAACCCCTCAGTAGTTCTTTTAATGTTAGTCGCTTGTTGTCTATTTTCTTTATGTCAGCCATTGACCGTGTTAATATATAGATGGGGTTCGCTGTTAATAAATATGAATAATCAAATTATGATGCAAGTTTGAATTGGTATTGTTCTTTGTCCATTAAATAATTAAAAACTTGTACAGCACAAAGGTGTCTAAAAGATTTCCAAAAGATGATAGGTTTCTCGTAAGTCATATATGAGCGATAGCGTAACATGATCCAAAAGTCGAAAAGCCTCATGGTCATGACGAAAAAATATCTTTTGACTACGTCTAAATATCTTTTCGACATTCTTTAGTCAACGGCGATTAGTTGTCTTTTGAAAGATTATTATTAAACATCTTCTAGCCTACTACGTTTGGACATCTTCATTAAGAGATAGTGCTGCTTGGTATGTGAAATCATGTACGATATGATTCGCATATTACCGTTTATTTGAATTTCTCCTCGTATTTCTATATGATCTCCTTTTCTAAATTCGTGATTATTATCTAGGTGTGGTATTCTTATTTCAATTTTAAATTCGCCGTGCGTTATAGATCCACATCCGTAGTCTCCAGTTTGTGTAGTGTGCTTGACGATCACAGCAAAATTTGATTTGACGAATCCTTGTACTCCTAGTCATAAAGTCAAACGATTGGATTTTGTATTTGTTCTTTTTTTTAATACATTAATCAATTGCATAAGATCGTTTCCGCGTAACAATTTTCTTAATTATTTCTCTACAATAGAGTGCAAAAGATTCAATCAATATATGTTATATGGGTATACGTGCGTTTTGTCATACGATATCTAGTCTCTAGTTTCAATACATTTTGATCATTAAGTTTTTTTCCCAGTTCCTAAAATCTTGGGTTATCAAATACGTTAAATATTATTTTCACCACAACAGCATGAAAAGCACGATTTTAGGTTCTTCGCATGAACGTGAAGTCGTACTTTTCTATGTAGGGGGTGGTGAAAGGTAGTATAGGTGCGTAATATACTATAATAACTCACTGATTTGATTTTTTGTTGTTGATCCAATTTCGTGTAATTGTATCAATTCTGGAAGATTTGTTGTTTCGTTTATCGTATGTTTTCCCAAAATATTTAATATCGTGCTTGATTGCACAACGAGTTCGATGTTGATCGTTCCTTTATTAAAGTTATTTATTATCATTGGTTTGGCGTATGCGCCGTCGATGTGTACTATCTTCAATGAATCAAAATATTTTGATTAATTTTTTTTGTTTTTTGTGTATTATTGCCTGTATATTATTATACATAGGTATACGTACTAAGTTCGGTTTCAACACGGCTTCGAAACGCTGAACCTCGTTTCTCCATACTACCACCTGAACTCTGTCACCTGCGTTGTTGTTAATGTAGAATTTGTAAACTTTTATTTGTTTCTCGCCAACTAATTTCGATGCCTCGATCGCATCTACGTATCCGATTATTTCTCTGAGCAACAAAATATAAACAAACACATATAATTGGGGGTTTACGAGGACAGTGGTTATATATTTTTGGTGTTCATCAGGACATTTTGTAATTATGAGGACGATCATTATAACCTTCGATACCTGTAAATCGTATTTTATGAGGACCGTCTTCAAAGTACGTGGTGAATTTAAAAAATTTTATTTTGAATCTAACGTTTGGTTATAAGTTTTAACTTTCACCCAAGCTTACAGTACCTTGTACATTATTTTTCTTTTTGCGATTTGGTTGCGTATAACCGGCGCGCGTAGAACAATTGTGGTATTTAAAAAATTGCATTGAAGAATTTATTTGCGTATAAATAAACATCTCTCTATTTAACTCTTATTGAGATTGTAACAAAATGATTTGAAATTCAGAATATTATACTAACACAGTCGCGTCGTAATTCTTAATTGATCGTAGTTCTTTTCCAGAGGTGTATTGAATTTCGCTCATGTCACAGTCCAAGATGTTTTCTTCATTCATGTCCTCCGTCATTTCCATATCATCGTGCAGATCATCGTTCAATAGTAATTCCTCTGAGAATCGAAAACGTTTAGATTGTTATACGGTTACAAGGAGATAAATCGAGGAGACACATTTCTTTCAAAATTTTAAGTCAAAATTGTAGTTTGAAATATGTATTTCAACTTTTATTGAAATATTCATGCGTTGAAAATGTAATTCTAAAATATACTTACTTGTGCTTACAGATGCTTCGTAGGTCATTTTGATTTTTACACAATTTTCTTATTGGAAATTATATCTTCAAAATTTTATGACTGTGTTGTTGAAAATTATATTCAACTGTTTATAACAGATTTCAATTTGTTTTTTACAAATGCTAAACGAAACAAGAGAAATTGTAACGATTTGATTTATATACATATAATATATATATATATATATATATATATATATATATATATATATATATATATATATATATATATATATATATATATATACAGTGGCACAGAAAAATTAATTGTCTGTGCGAAATGAACGTCCTATTTATTATTATTATTCATATTATTTCACGTTTCAACATAGCAATCAACGTAGCAATACAGTGTCTTGTGTGTTGCAAGAACTGAATTTTATCAGTAGACCGTTAACGTAATTTCGGTTGATAATATCACATAATTATTATGTATTCAATGAAGTTTTGTCACTCGACATAACGATAATAATTGAGGGGATACTGTAAGATATTTTTGATTTGTCTTTTCTTCTTGATTTCCTATGTAAATTTTATTTTGTTATTTTTATAAAATCTGCGGAGTCCCTAATCGATTCAAGGGAATTATAAACATTTTTTTATTGATGATTATCGGTAACTGGAGTAGCGACGGTTCGAGGGTGGGCACGATTCATGCAAACACGTATATAGGGCATTTCATGTCGTATCGATCTTAATTCGCAAATCTCCATCATCTTCGATTTCGATATAGAATGAAAACAATGCTTAGGGGTTCGACGAATGTACAGTATAATTTTTATAGATTTTTTTTTTATCACCGGTTCAAAACTTGACTCATTTCAGTACTAACTACACGAATAAAATGCTTACTGAATTTCGATTTCTTCTCCTTTTTAATTACAGATCTTACTTTTGCTTTGAAACAGCAATACGACTCTTCAGCACGTATGAAGGTTCAAAGGCATATCATTCTTTTTTTTATATCTTCTAGAGAAATAAGAAAGTGTGTTTATCAAATTCTAAATACAAATGGAACGGGTCTAAACAAATAAAAAATATAACGTGCGTATATACCTGATCGCTGATTCTCTTTGTTTTCTTTCCTTTCCATTTTAATCGCTTAAACTTCCGAATGGCTGTTCACATCGAATTTGAATTTAATTCTTAGACTAATAGAGTTCTCTGAAAACGTAGTTTTTGATAGAATTATTTTGGCGCTGTTTACCGATGTAAATTTTCAAAGAATCCCACGAACGAACTCGTGAACAAGCGACATATAATTGTCCGTGATTGAATACGTCCTTGCGAAGATCAAGCCCAATTTTATCAAAGGTCTGTCCCTGTGATTTATTAATTGTCATTGCAAAGGCAAGTTTAATCGGAAATTGTCGCCTCTTGAATATGAATGGATAAATATTTTCACAATACAACGTGATATGATTCAAAAACACTATTTCACCAGCTTTATTCCCCGTCAAAATTTCGCATCGTAGCAGATTATTTCTTAGATCTAAGATGAGCAATCTAGTCCCGTTACAAAGACCTTCGTGGATACTTAGATTTCTTATCAGCATCACAACACAATTAGCCCTTAATCGCAGTTCGTGGGGAGGAAGAGACGACGGATTAAGTGAGTTCAAATATTCCGGTAAAAGAGCTTCATTGATGTTGTCCTCATCGACGCTGTCAACACTGGTATAAATTCGCTCGGTTTTAACATCTAGAAGTTGGACAATCCTTTGATTGATTTCATCTACGTCAACGTTCCGTGCAGATAATATAGCACATTTTGCTGCGTCTCTGTATCGTTTCTGTTGAATCAAACAACCAAATACGTCTTCTACTATGTCAGCGTCTGTAGAAGGAAGACATCGACGTGGAATAGCTACATTCTCATCTGCATCATTCAGCTTTCCATCACCTAAATCCAATAAAAATTTGGCAAAATGAACTCCGTCAGGTAGTGTTCGCAGATTTTCCGTCAACGTATACTTCACAAAATGCCTCCATGTTGTACTAAATTTTATGGACAGATTCACTGTTTCACTGCGAGTACCATGCGTCTTGACTGGGAGAAGTTGTCTGAAATCTCCCCCAAAAATAACAATCTTACCGCCGAAGGGTAAATCATTATTCATAATATCTCTGAGTGTTCTGTCCATCACCTCCATGGCATACCGCGGTGCCATCGGTGCCTCGTCCCAAATAAAAACATCAGTGTTCTCTAATACTTTCGCTTCTTTAGATTGTAATTTGATGTTGGAAGACGAATCGAAAAACAGTGGGACGGGTAATCCAAAAGTTTTGTGTACAGTCTTGCCGTCAGGTAGTAATGTAGCTGCAATACCGGTGAACGCCATTGTACTTACACGTTTACTACGACTTTTCAGTAAGTTCCATAGTGTGACGTACAAGTAAGTTTTTCCAGATCCTCCCGGTCCGTCGATGTAAAAATATTTCTGGTCAACTTGCCTTTCAACGTCAATGACGTTTAGAATCGTGTCGACAATATCTTTTTGTTTCGCATTGAGTTTCTCATATTGCTGTAATCCAATTTTTCTAGCACACTGAACCGATATTTCATCTTCAATTTCGATAACATCCGTTAATTGCGCCATTGCAGAAAAATTAGATAAACTCGACCCTTCAATACGAAGCATTGCGTTGATCTGTGCATATGCTTCTTTATGCCCCAGTATTTTACCTAAACGTCGGACATAATCTTCGGACATTTGATCTTCGAATTCATCCCAAAGCTGTTCAGGGTGAAGTGGATGACAATGTATCAAAATTCGAACGAACAATCTTCTCAGTTGGCGAGGCATCATCCAAATTTCGACTTCACGCATTGCACGTTTCCATTCATCGTCATCTTCTATCAAACCTAATGCCAAGCAAGTAGCTGAAAATGATTGTAAAAGCTCACCGTTCACAGTTCGTAAGTCTTCAAAGCTTGTGGCCCCTTTTACAACAATAACAATCGCATATGAAATAATTCTATCTGAGTAGTTCTGACCGAATACATGCGCCCAATGCAGTTATAGTGAGATTTTCGTTTTTCCCATCAGGCAAAACTATTGCCATTATTATCCTTCTGTTTCTTATACGTGTATTGAGATGGTATATCAACGAATGAATATTGCTTGGCTTCATCATCTCGCGAGTTCAAAGCAAGATAGTCTATTAACATAGTTGCTTGGTCTAATGCATTAATTATCTCATTTTCAGTAGCCTCTGCAGGTATGGTCAAACTCTGTTCGTTTGGTAAATGCACTGGCAAACGTACAATGGAATGACTTTTATCGTGTAGAGTCTTACTAAATATGCGCCAGCATGCTTCTACTGGTCCCACATAACGAGCTTCAATGTGATCACGTATTTCATCATGATTAACTATACCACCAGAAGAGGTTTCTTCAATTATGATATTTGCAGCATCATGGCCTTTATAGATGTATTTGAACAAATACTTCACAGATTGAATGCTCGAGACAATTCCAACATTAATATGGCAGTTGAATAAGCGTGACAGAATGGGGCAGTATGGAACCACGTTACGGTTATCCACAGTGTACGCACCAGGACGTTCAAAGGTTACACCGGTATCCCTCCGACGATAATGAGGATAACCATCTCCGTCCATTGTTGTTTCGTTGCGAAAAGATTTAGGATAATGCTTTGAACATTTTCCATCAACTATACACCAATCACCACAAGGTCCGTGAATCATATGTTTCATGACGATGTCATGAAGAATTTGATCTTCAGCCGGATCAGGAATTTCTGCAGAAATATAGCGATCGACTATTTCAGGGGTTGTGATTTTGAAATTCTGTCGTAGAGTTACCAGCAGATGGATGTGTGGTAAGCCACGTTTTTGGAATTCAATGACGTATACAAATGCCGCTACTTCTCCTAAAATTTGTTGCTTTACAATCAAATTAATCAAATGATTCTTTTTTAAACTGAAAACTTTCGCACAAAGGTCTGGTCTGTCACATGCTTGCTGCCCCCGGAGAAGATTTTCTGTAATTTCACGCCACTTTGGGTTACATATCATTGTCACGAAAATATCTGGCTTTCCATACTTACGTACAATTGCCATTGCATCCTGATAGTTCTGCAGCATATTTCGTGGTGATCCGATAAATGTTGATGGGAGAATAACCATTTTCCCGACTCGAGCATTAGCATCACTTGCTACGTCATGTAGATGGTCCACAAGCCCTTTGTACGATTCGGCACGTAGGCGTTCTTGGTGTGTCTTACAATATTCCATTCGATCTTTTTCAATCTTGACATAATTATCTACTACCCATTGTTGAAGTAATCTACCACCCCTGAGAAATGCATTAAAATTATCGCGTATGCCTAATCTAGATTTTACGTATGCCATTCGTGATATACGTTTATTGCTGTTCTGACGCTTTAAATCTCGGTGCCAACCTGGTGAACCATGCGGATAAAATAATGGATAAACCCATGGCTCGACATTGGGATCCATTGTACTAACTCGTTGCAATACTTTCGTATTCCGTGAACGCACAGACACATAGGATTCTGGAATTTCTCCATCAGCAGTCGTTGAAAAAATAGCTGCAACTTCGTTGGTTCCTTGGAAGTTGTATCGACGTCGATCCATTCCAGGCTTCAAGGTGAATAACAACTGTAATTCTGGTACAATATCATTATTCACTACTGCTAATTGTCGCTGATTTTCAATCTCCTCGCCCATCATTACGTAGGAACGTGCAAACACATCGTATTCACGCATCATTTGTTCGAGTGTTTAAACAATCGCAATATCTAATACTGTTGTGTGACTTAGCCGATGTGCCACGGCTTCATTAGCATCGACTATGAAAAGTTGACCATAACTTGGATTCTCATTAGGTTCAGCATAGAGCGCTGTATTTATTTGATAATAAATTTGACCATGGATTGTAAAACAGTACGGTCCTGGTCTTCGTGCCCCAAAGCTTACCAAATTAGCATTGAATGAAGCAAACGAAAAAGAGCTATTATAACACCGAATATGATGATGAAAATCATTTGATTTTGCATGAGTTCTATCAAAAAGTGCACGAAGGTTCTCTGGAAAATTAGGCAATTCATCAATAATCACATTTCCGTGACTGCAACAATCGTTAAATGAATTTCCCTTGTTAGCAACTTTTTCGTCCGCGAAATGTTTTGCATTGCAATGCATACATAACACATCCATTTTTTCTATATAATGCCCCGATGCATCATTTGATATCTCTCTCTTTCGAGACCGTTTCTTTCGCTCCCTATCATTCTGATTTTTCTTAAAATTACGGTTTGTTTCAAAATTCTGCATATTGTTAACGGAATCGACAATTTCAATATCCTGAGCCACTACGTGACTGCAACCTGCAGTATCGACAGTTTCAACATCCTGGGCCACTACGTGACTGCAACCTGCATTATCGACAACTTGAACATCCTGAGCCACTACGCAACTGCAACTTGCAGTATTCAATATAGCAAGCTGTGCGCGACGCTGACGTTGGTTCAAAGCATTTCTTTCCCGCCGCAAGCGATCAAATTCTACGATTTCTTCCTGAGTTCGATTTATTTTTCGACGTGGCATTGTAAAGGTTACTAAACCCTTATCAAGTAGTTATCAAAAAGTAGTATACTTCTCTACAGTGTGTCGACACTATTTTTTAATTTTTACGATAACTGCGCAGAATATTATTTAGAATTGAGACTTATCAAGAATGTTACGCTAAATTCGTCTTAGATGATTTCATAAAATATAATAATTTCCATTTATCAAGTTACGCTAAATTCGTCTTAGATGATTTCATAAAATATAATAATTTCCATTTATCAAGTTACGCTAAATTCGTCTTAGATGATTTCATAAAATATAATAATTTCCATTTATCAAACCGAAATCGAATCTGTCCACTCAATTTCCAACGATTCAGGTTATTTTGTTTAAGTTCGCAGAAAACACAAACCGTGAACGACCGCCTTATTTTTATGATTTTAATAGACCTCAATCAAAAATACTCATATTTTCATGAAGATCGTACTCGTTGGCATCACACAAGATTACTCTGGGGTATTCATTGTTGTTATCAGTATATATATTTGTCAAAATCACTCAAGATTACTCATCGTTCTCATTGGGGTACTCATTCTGACCATTAGGTACTCATATATGTTTGTTAACTAATGATTATAGTATTTCTGCTCCAATTATTATGTCTTTTCTCTAATTGCGCATTGACCGTTTAAAAAATTTATATTTTAATTGTTTGTAAGTCAAATTTTTATTTTAACTGTTTGTAAGTCACGAATTTTTAAAGAATGAACATAAAAATCTTAAGTTGACTTGCACAGCGTGAATATTCGCCGCCCAAAATTAAACTATGTAATAATCAACTAAATTTTGAGGAATATATGAAAAAGAAAAACCTCATTATCGAATATGGATCACATCGGATAACCCACCACCACCGCTACCCCCACTTTTAATTTTTGCACGTTACTTCAAAATTATACCTGCTTGTTATAAATTGAGGCGATACGCAATAACCGTGCACGTCCTTCTCTACAGTTTGACGTACGTTTTGATCTGATCACTTTTCTGAAAATGAAAAATACGTACGTTTTGATACTTTTCTTATAATTAAAAATATGTATGTAGTTCCGACGATAATCACCGAGGCGATACGCAATAACCGTGCACGTCCTTCTCTACAGTTTGACGTACGTTTTGATCTGATCACTTTTCTGAAAATGAAAAATACGTACGTTTTGATACTTTTCTTATAATTAAAAATATGTATGTAGTTCCGACGATAATCACCGTAATTTTAACTTTAACTTTCTCTAAAATCATACCTGTAACTTTCTCTAAAATCATACCTGTTTGCCGTGCACGTCCTTTTCGTGGTATCCTCCGTGAACACAACACAAATTTGAACACAACACAAATTTTCAAATTTTCCACGGTCAAGGTTATCAGTCGTTTGCACTTATATGCCGTTTGTGACAGCGACGGCCGCCAGTCATATTTTTCGCGCGTCCCGATCACATTTCCTGCGAACAGCTTCAAACCGCGCGAAGTAAGCCGAGCAGCGTCACCGCCGTCCAATCGGCATCGCGGAAAGGCGGTGACGGAAATGTGATACCAGCGATTACCAGCGATATATAATCGTGACAACCGATTTTTTTATATTAGGATTAGTAAAGGATTTCTATTTGAAAATAAATGTATTATCACCAAAACCATAATACAGTAGACTCTCGATATAAGAACTCTGGATATAAGAAACAAATCGCGCGGCCGGGGCTCGACGCGCTCCGTTCCGAGAAAAACTCAGGAGCGTACGCGTGTTGTTTACATTGTACATGGAAAGAAATTTCGGTATATTCACCAGTAAATTATGAGCAAGGTTTTATTTTGTTCGGAAAAGCATTTAGAAACTTTTCGGAAGGATCCCAAGAAGGGCCGAAGAAAATTGCAAAAGTTATAAACAGTTGAGTAAAAAAAAAGGGGGGGGGGGGGGGGGGTCGGTTTTTTGCGAATATCTCAAAAACTATCTGAGATATTCGAAATCGCAAAAAAGACCCTAAAAGAGCAGAAAATTTCCCACAAAAAAGTCCTTCCTCCCCAAACTCTACAACCAATATTTATAATTTTAATTGTGCGGTGAAAAAAGAACTAAAAACGGGTTATGCGCCAGCCGCGCGCGCTTTTTTAGTCCTTTTTCACCGCACAATTAAAATTATAAATATTGGTTGTAGAGTTTGGGGAGGTGGGACTTTTGTGTAGGAAATTTTCTGCTCTTTTAGAATCTTTTTTGCGATTTCGAATATCTCTAATAGTTTTTGAGATATTCGAAAAAAACCGAACCCCCCCTTTTTTTTTTACTTAACTGTTTATAACTTTTGCAATTTTTTTCGGCCCTTTTTAGGACCCTTCCGAAAAGTTTCTGAATGCCTTTCCGAATCAAATGACACCTTGCTTCCTAATTTTTTGTGAATATACAAAAAACTTCTGATTAAAGGTCTGTTGACCAGCCTATTATAAATTTTACATACGGCTCTGTTCCAAACGCGTCAAGTTCGAAGCACTATATCTATATATATATGCCTCTGGATATGGGAAACAAACCCCCGGCGTGTTTCTTATATCGAGAGTCTAGTGTATACATATGGGTCATTTCATGTCAATTCAACGACGTTGCGACGGTGACCCTCTTCGATTTTTTTGATTTTTTAATATGTTTTCATACATGTAAAAAGAAGTCTTCAGCTAAATTTTTAGCTTTTTATCTCCACCCACTTTGAAGTTATTGATTTTTGCTTAAAAACGTATATCTTTGATCATAATTATGATAATCTCACTTTATAGGAGTCATTTTTTTTCTTTTTCAACGCTCTTCCTGAAAAAAAAATTGAAAAACTAAAAAAAAAAAATTTTAATGTTTTTTCGGCCATTTTTAGTCAAAAAATTAGTTTTTCGTTCAATGGGACACTTTTGATTTTTTTCAAAAAAATTCACAAAATTCTACGTTAAAAAACAAAATTTTTAAGCCATAAACCAAGATGGGCTTCAAATAACTTCTAGTCAAAAAAATTAAAAAACAATTTTTTTTCCTGTAATTTTAATTTATTGTCCTCGTTTTTTAATTCTTTTTACTAGAAGTTATTTGAAGCCCATCTTGGTTTATGGCTCAAAAATTTTGTTTTTTAACGTAGAATTTTGTGAATTTTTTTGAAAAAAATCAAAAGTGTCCCATTGAACGAAAAACTAATTTTTTGACTAAAAATGGCCGAAAATACATTAAAAAAATTTTTTTTCAGTTTTTCAATTTTTTTTCAGGAAGAGCGTTGAAAAAGAAAAAAAATTACTCCTATAAAGTGAGATTATCATAATTATAATCAAAGATATACGTTTTTAAGCAAAAATCGATAACTCCGAAGTGGGTAGAGATAAAGAGCTAAAAATTTAGCTGCAGACTTCTTTTTACATGTATGAAAACATATTAAAAAATCGAAGAGGGTCACCGTCGCAACGTCGTTGAATTGACATGGAATGACCCATATGGGCAAATCCACGTGAAGTGGGAACACTTTTTGACATCGACATTTTTAATTTTTTTCAAACTTTACATACGTGTTCTTCATGGTCCGTAGAAGAGACTCCCCAAACCATTCTGCCCTAGGATCAATATTTTAGAAATGATCCGCAATTGATATTTTCAAAGTGTGCCGGAAAATCGTCGCGCGCGCTTCTCTTGAATGTCTCATAACTTTTGATCCGCTGGACGGAAATAGGTTTGTTATGTATCGATTTGAAAGGTATTGAACTAATCTAACAGTTGGTAAACGTCATTTTATTTTTCCAAAAAATGTCAAATTTTCCACTCGAAAATAAATTTGGAATACTGTTTTCATTACCAGCCCCACAAATCACCGAGCTGAAAAAATTATGGTGTATTCCTGGCCCCATTATCTACTTGCACACCAATTTTGAAGGTGGAGATTCATGGACATCGAAACGTAAAAATTATTCCGTCAACAACGCTACGCCGCGCAGTGTCATGCTCACAGATTTCTGGGGCGCGATTCTCGAGTTCATACGAATGTTTACGTATACGAATAAATGCGTATAACCATTTGCGTATGCGAACCAGTCGTCTAACGTCTACCTTATTCTCGAGTACCCTGCGAATCCATGATCGTATGAGAAATCGTATACGACACGAAATCGGTGTTGCCAGATGTATTCGACCAATCAGAATTATCCATTATTAATTCAGAGGCAAATGTGAAGGAAGTTAACTCAATTCAAAAAACGTTCTTGTTCTACAGTTGTTGGCGCGCTGTGGACATGTGTTTGGGATCTCGAGCGCCGCATACCTTCGTATTATTCTAACTAAAAATTATCAAAATTAACGATTTACAATATTCTTTTCTTTAAATAATCTAAATATTAACGTAAAACTCGATATTTCGGCTGAGCTTTTTTATAGTAGTATTAAACCAAAAGGGAGGTTATTTAGGCTGGATTCGGTTGGATTAATCCGAAATGATTTCGAGTGTTGGAAGCTCGATGCTTAAACCACGTAGGGGCCTTATTACCGCGAATAAATATTTGTCTCCGCCGTCTTGCGGCTAATCTTTCTGCGTCTTCGATTATTGCTTGTGCATTAAGTTGATGAATTATTCGATTAAAATTCATCTTAAGGAATGAAAACTTGCCAAGCCGTTAAGGATTTTAAACAATTGAATAACATTCGTATGCGAATCTAGTTTCCGCATGGTCTATACCCATGCGATGTAAGTCACACGGATATTTTCGAATACGACCGCGCCGCAATCACTCAAGAATACCAACCATCGAAATTCATGCGCAAGTTCCTAGGATGCGTTTACGAAAGTTGGTCGTATGAACTCGAGAATCGCCCCCCTGAGGTGTCGCACCTATATTCAATAGGAACGCAAGAATTACGATCGGGATAGTGGGATTATGGTAACAAGTAATGCAAAATATAAAATTCAACGATCTCAAGATTATTTGGTGTAAAATAATCAATTATTATTCATATCACTAGCCTTTCTCATTGCGATACAATTTTTTCGTTTCGATGCCCATGAATCTCCACCTTCAAAATTCGTGTGCAAGTAGATAATGGGGCCAGGAATACACCATAATTTTTTCAGCTCGGTGATTTGTGGGGCTGGTAATGAAAACAGTATTCCAAATTGATTTTCAAGTGAAAAATTTGACATTTATTGAAAAAATAAAATGACGCTTACGAACTGTTAGATTAGTTCAATACCTTTCAAATCGATACATAACAAACCTATTTCCGTCCAGCGGATCAAAAGTTATGAGACATTCAAGAGGAGCGCGCGAGACGATTTTCGGCATACTTTCAAAATTTTAATTGCGGATCATTTCTAAAATATTGATCCTAGGGCAGAATGGTTTAGGAAGTCTCTTCTACCGACCATGAAGAACACGTATGTGAAGTTTGAAAAAATAAAAATGTCGATGTCAAAAAGTGTTACCACTTCACGTGGATTTGCCCATATACATATATTAGGGTGATTTTTTTTTCGACTATTTTTATTCTTTCACTTTCACTTTCACTTTCACTTTTTTTCCAGGGACGGTCTGGAATTTTTCCAAACTGTCCCGGGAAGGTCTGGAATTTTTTCAATGTGTCCCAGGACGGTTTGGAATTTTTCCACACTGTCCCGAACAGCGTGGAATTTTCCAAACTGTCCAGGGTCGGTCCGGAATTTTCCCAATGTGTCCCAGGACGGTTTGGAATTTTTCCAAACCGTTCCGAACGGCCTGGAATTTTCCAAGCCGTCCAGGGACGGTCCGGAATTTTTCTAACCTGTCCCGGGACGGTCCGGAATTTTTGCAATGTGTCCCAGGACGGCTTTGAATTTTTCCATACCGTCCCGAACTGCCTGGAATTTTCGAAACTGTCTAGGGACGGTCCGGAATTTTTCCAATGTGTCCCAGGACGGTTTGGAATTTTTCCGAATCGTCCCGAACGGCCTGAAATTTTCCGAACTGTCCGCGGACGGTTCGGAATTTTTCCAATGTGTCCCAGGACGGTTTTGAATTTTTCCATACCGTCCCGAACTGCCTGGAACTTTCCAAACTGTTTAGGGACGGTCCGGAATTTTTCCAATGTGTCCAAGGACGGTTTGGAATTTTTCCAAATCGTCCCGAACGGCCTGGAATTTTCCAAACTGTCCGGGCACGGTCCGGAATTTTGCCAACGTGTCTCAGGACGGTTTGGAATTTTTCCAAATCGTCCCGAACGGCCTGGAATTTGCCAAACTGTCCAGAGACGGTCCGGAATTTTTCCAATGTTCCCAGGACGATTTGGAATTCTTCCAAATCGTCCCGAACGGCCTGGAGTTTTCTGAACTGTCCAGGGACGGTCCGGAATTTTTCCAACGTGTCTCAGGAAGGTTTGGAATTTTTCCAAATCGCGTCTAACGGCCTGGAATTTTCCAAACTGTCCAGGGACGGTCCGGAATTTTTCCAATGTGTCCCAGGACGGTTTGGAATTTTTCCAAACTGTCTCGAACGGCCTGGAATTTCGCAAACTATCCAGGGACGGTTCGAAATTTCTCCAAACTGTCCAGGGAAGGTCTGGAATTTTTTCAATGTGTCTCATGACGGTTTAAAATTTTTCCAAACTGTTTCGAACGACGTGGAATTGTCCAAACTGTCCAGGGACGGTCCGCAATTTTTCTAATGTGTCCCAGGACGGTTAGGAATTTCTCCATACCGTTCCGAACGGTCTGGAATTTTTCCAACCTGTCCCGGGACGGTCTGGAATTTTTCCAATGTGTCCAAGGACGGTCTGGAATTTTTCCAAACTGTCCCGAACAGCGTGGAATTTTCCAAACTGTCTAGGGACGGTCCAGAATTTTTCCAATGTGTCCGAGGACGGTTTGGAATTTTTCCAAACTGTTCCAAACAGCGTGGAATTTTCCAAACTGTCCGGGGAGGGTCCGGAATTTTTCCAATGTGTCCCAGGACGGTTTGGAATTTTTACAAATCGTCCCGAATGGCCTGGAATTTTCCAAACTGTCCAGAGACGGTCCGGAATTTTTCCAATGTTCCCAGGACGATTTGGAATTCTTCCAAATCGTCCCGAATGGCCTGGAGTTTTATAAACTGTCCAGGGACGGTCCGGAATTTTTCCAACGTGTCCCAGGACGGTTTGTAATTTTTCCAACCCGTCCCGAACTGCCTGGAATTTTCCAAGCTGTCCAGGGATGGTCTCGAATTTTTCCGACCTGTCCCAGGACGGTCTGGAATTTTTCCAATGTGTTCCAGGACGGTTTGGAATTTTTCCAAACTGTCTCGAACGGCCTGGAATTTCCCAAACTATCCAGGAATGGTCCAGAATTTTTCCAAACTGTCCCGGGAAGGTCTGGAATTTTTTCAATGTGTCTCATGACGGTTTGGAATTTTTCCAAACTGTTTCGAACGACGTGGAATTGTCCAAACTGTCCAGGGACGGTCCGCAATTTTTCCAATGTGTCCCAGGACGGTTTGGAATTTCTCCATACCGTTCCGAACGGCCTGGAATTTTCAAAGCTGTCCAGGGACGGTCTGGAATTTTTCCAACTTGTCCCGGGACGGTCTGGAATTTTTCCAATGTGTCCCAGGACGGGTTGGAATTTTTCCAAACTGTCCCGAACAGCGTGGAATTTTCCAAACTGTCTCGGGACGGTCCGGAATTTTTTCAATGTGTCCGAGGACGATTTGGAATTTCTCCAAACTGTTCCGAACAGCGTGGAATTTTCCAAACTGTCCAGGGACGGTCCGGAATTCTTCCAATGTGTCCCAGGACGGTTTGCAATTTTTCCAAATCGTCCCGAACGGCGTGGAATTTTCCAAACTGTCCAGAGACGGTCCGGAATTTTTCCAATGTGTCCCAGGACGGTTTGGAATTTCTCCAAACCGTTCCGAACGGCCTGGAGTTTTCCAAACGATCTAGGGACGGTCCGGAATTTTTCCAATGTGTCCGAGGACGATTTGGAATTTTTCCAAACTGTTCCGAACAGCGTGGAATTTTCCAAACTGTCCAGGGTCGGTCCGGAATTTTCCCAATGTGTCCCAGGATGGTTTGGAATTTTTCCAAACTACCCGAACGGCCTGGATCTTTCAAAACTGTCCAGGGATGGTCCGGAATTTTTCCAATGTGTCCCAGGACGGTTTGGATTTTTCCAAACCGTCCCGAACTGCCTGGAATTCTCCAAGCTGTCCAGGGATGGTCTCGAATTTTTCCAACCTATCCCAGGACGGTCTGGAATTTTTCCAATGTGTCCCAGGACGGTTTGGAATTTTTACAAACTGTCTCGAACGGCCTGGAATTTCGCAAACTATCCAGGGACGGTCCGGAATTTCTCCAAACTGTCCCGGGAAGGTCTGGAATTTTTTCAATGTGTCTCATGACGGTTTAAAATTTTTCCAAACTGTTTCGAACGACGTGGAATTGTCCAAACTGTCCAGGGACGGTCCGCAATTTTTCTAATGTGTCCCAGGACGGTTAGGAATTCCTCCATACCGTTCCGAACGGCCTGGGATTTTCAAGGCTGTCCAGGGACGGTCTGGAATTTTTCCAACCTGTCCCGGGACGGTCTGGAATTTTTCCAATGTGTCCAAGGACGGTTTGGAATTTTTCCAAACTGTCCCGAACAGCGTGGAATTTTCCAAACTGTCTAGGGACGGTCCGGAATTTTTCCAATGTGTCCGAGGACGGTTTGGAATTTTTCCAAACTCTTCCGAACAGCGTGGAATTTTCCAAACTTTCCAGAGACGGTCCGGAATTTCTCCAATGTTCCCAAGACGATTTGGAATTCTTCCAAATCGTCCCGAACGGCCTGGAGTTTTCTAAACTGTCCAGGGACGGTCCGGAATTTTTCCAATGTGTCCCAGGACGGTTTGTAATTTTTCCAACCCGTCCTGAACTGCCTGGAATTTTCCAAGCTGTCCAGGGATGGTCTCGAATGTTTCCGACCTGTCCCAGGACGGTCTGGAATTTTTCCAATGTGTTCCAGGATGGTTTGGAATTTTTCCAAACTGTCTCGAACGGCCTGGAATTTCCCAAACTATCCAGGAATGGTCCAGAATTTTTCCAAACTGTCCCGGGAAGGTCTGGAATTTTTTTAATGTGTCTCATGACGGTTTGGAATTTTTCCAAACTGTTTCAAACGACGTGGAATTGTCCAAACTGTCCAGGGACGGTCCGCAATTTTTCCAATGTGTCCCAGGACGGTTTGAAATTTCTCCATACCGTTCCAAACGGCCTGGAATTTTCAAAGCTGTCCAGGGACGGTCTGAAATTTTTCCGACTTGTCCCGGGACGGTCTGGAATTTTTCCAATGTGTCCCAGGACGGGTTGGAATTTTTCCAAACTGTCCCGAACAGCGTGGAATTTTCCAAACTGTCTAGGGACGGTAGGAAATTTTTCCAATGTGTCCGAGGACGATTTGGAATTTTTCCAAACTGTTCCGAACAGCGTGGAATTTTCCAAACTGTCCAGGGACGGTCCGGAATTTTTCCAATGTGTCCCGGGACGGTTTGGAATTTTTCCAAATCGTCCCGAACGGCCTGGAATTTTCAAAACTGTCCAGAGACGGTCCGGAATTTTTCCAATGTGTCCGAGGACGATTTGGAATTTATCCAAACTGTTCCGAACAGCGTGGAATTTTCCAAACTGTCCGGGGACGGCCCGGAATTTTTCCAATGTGTCCCAGGACGGTTTGGAATTTTTCCAAATCGTCCCGAACGGCCTGGAGTTTTCTAAACTTTCCAGGGACGGTCCGGAATTTTTCCAACGTGTCTCAGGACGGTTTGGAATTTTTCCAAATCGTGTCTAACGGCCTGGAATTTTCCAAACTGTCCAGGGACGGTCCGGAATTTTTCCAATGTGTCCCAGGACGGTTTGGAATTTTTCCAAATCGTCCCGAACGGCCTGGAGTTTTCTAAACTTTCCAGGGACGGTCCGGAATTTTTCCAACGTGTCTCAGGACGGTTTGGAATTTTTCCAAATCGTGTCTAACGGCCTGGAATTTTCCAACCTGTCCCGGGACGGTCCGGAATTTTTGCAATGTGTCCCAGGACGGCTTTGAATTTTTCCATACCGTCCCGAACTGCCTGGAATCTTCGAAACTGTCTAGGGACGGTCCGGAATTTTTCCAATGTGTCCCAGGACGGTTTGGAATTTTTCCGAATCGTCCCGAACGGCCTGAAATTTTCCGAACTGTCCAGGGACGGTCCGGAATTTTTCCAACGTGTCTCAGGACGGTTTGGAATTTTTCCAAATCGTGTCTAACGGCCTGGAATTTTCCAAACTGTCCAGGGACGGTCCGGAATTTTTCCAATGTGTCCCAGGACGGTTTGGAATTTCTCCAAACCGTTCCGAACGGCCTGGAATTTTCCGAGCCGTCCAGGGACGGTCCGGAATTTTTCCAACCTGTCCCGGGACGGTCCGGAATTTTTGCAATGTGTCCCAGGACGGCTTTGAATTTTTCCATACCGTCCCGAACTGCCTGGAATTTTCGAAACTGTCTAGGGACGGTCCGGAATTTTTCCAATGTGTCCCAGGACGGTTTGGAATTTTTCCGAATCGTCCCGAACGGCCTGAAATTTTCCGAACTGTCCGCGGACGGTTCGGAATTTTTCCAATGTGTCCCAGGACGGTTTTGAATTTTTCCATACCGTCCCGAACTGCCTGGAACTTTCCAAACTGTTTAGGGACGGTCCGGAATTTTTTTCCAATGTGTCCAAGGACGGTTTGGAATTTTTCCAAATCGTCCCGAACGGCCTGGAATTTGCCAAACTGTCCAGAGACGGTCCGGAATTTCTCCAATGTTCCCAGGACGATTTGGAATTCTTCCAAATCGTCCCGAACGGCCTGGAGTTTTCTAAACTGTCCAGGGACGGTCCGGAATTTTTCCAACGTGTCTCAGGACGGTTTGGAATTTTTCCAAATCGCGTCTAACGGCCTGGAATTTTCCAAACTGTCCAGGGACGGTCCGGAATTTTTCCAATGTGTTCCAGGACGGTTTGTAATTTCTCCAAACCGTTCCGAACGGCCTGGAATTTTCCAAGCCGTCCAGGGACGGTCCGGAATTTTCCCAACCTGTCCCGGGACGGTCTGGAATTTTTGCAATGTGTCCCAGGACGGTTTGGAATTTTTCCAAATCGTCCCGAACGGCCTGGAATTTTCCGAACTGTCCGCGGACGGTCCGGAATTTTTCCAATGGGTCCCAGGACGGTTTTGAATTTTTCCATACCGTCCCGAACTGCCTGGAACTTTCCAAACTGTCCAGGGACGGTCCGGAATTTTTCCAATGTGTCCAAGGACGGTTTGGAATTTTTCCAAATCGTCCCGAACGGCCTGGAATTTTCCAAACTGTCCGGGGACGGTCCGGAATTTTGCCAACGTGTCTCAGGACGGTTTGGAATTTTTTCAAACTGTCCCGAATGGCCTGGAATTTTCCAAGCTGTCCAGGTACGGTCCGAAATTTTTCCAACCTGTCCCGGGACGGTATGGAATTTTTCCAATGTGTCACAGGACGGTTTGGAATTTTTCCATACCGTCACGAACTGCCTGGAATTTTCCAAGCTGTCCAGGGATGGTCTCAAATTTTTCCAACCAGTCCCGGGACGGTCTGGAATTTTTCCAATGTGTCCCAGGACGGTTTGTAATTTTTCTGAACTGTTCCGAACAGCGTGGAATTTTCCAAACTGTCCAGGGACGGTCCGGAATTTTTCCAATGTGTCCCAGGACGGTTTGGAATTTTTCCAGATCGTCCCGAACGGCCTGGAGTTTTCCAAACTGTCCAGGGACGGTCCGGAATTTTTCCAATGTGTCCCAGGCCGGTTCGAAATTTCTCCAAACCGTTCCGAACGGCCTGGAATTTTCCAAGCTGTACAAGGACGGTCCGGAATTTCTCCAACCTGTCCCGGGACGGTCTGAAATTTTTCCAATGTGTCCCAGGACGGTTTGGAATTTTTCCAAACTGTTTCGAATGGCGTGGAATTTTCCAAACTGTCCAGGGACGGTCCACAATTTTTCCCATGTGTCCCAGGACGGTTTGGAATTTCTCCGAACCGTTCCGAACGGCCTGAAATTTTCCAAGCTGTCCAGGGACGGTCTGGAATTTTTCCAATGTGTCCCAGGACGGTTTGGAATTTTTCCAAACTGTCCCGAACAGCGTGGAATTTCCAAACTGTCTAGGGATGGTCTGAAATTTTTCCAATGTGACCCAGGACGGTTTGGAATTTTTCCAAACTGTTCCGAACAGCGTGGAATTTTCCAAACTGTCCAGGGACGGTCCGGAATTTGTCCAACGTGTCTCAGGACGGTTTGGAATTTTTTCAAATCGTCCCGAACGGCCTGGAATTTTCCAAACTGTCCAGAGACGGTCCGGAATTTTTCCAATGTTCCCAGGACGATTTGGAATTCTTCCAAATCGTCCCGAACGGCCTGGAGTTTTCAAAACTGTCCAGGGACGGTCCAAAATTCTTCCAACGTGTCTCAGGACGGTGTGGAATTTCTCCAAATCGTGTCTAACGGCCTGGAATGTTCCAAACTGTCCAGGGACGGTCCCGAATTTTTCCAATGTGTCCCAGGATGGTTTGGAATTTCTCCAAACCGTTCCGAACGGCCTGGAATTTTCAAAACTGTCCAGGGACGGTCCGGAATTTTTCCAATGTGTCCCAGGACGGTTTAGAATTTTTCCAAATCGTCCCGAACGGCCTAGAATTTTCCAAACCTTCGAGGGACGGTCCGGAATTTTTCCAATGTGTCCCAGGACGGTTTGGAATTTCTCCAAATCGTCCTGAACGGTCTGGAATTTTCCGAACTGTCCAGGGACGGTCCGGAATTTTTCCAATGTGTCCCAGGACGGTTTGGAATTTTTCCAAATCGTCTCGAACGGCCTGGAGTTTTCTAAACTGTCCAGGGACGGTCCGGAATTTTTCCAATGTGTCCCTGGACGGTTTGAAATTTTTCCAAACCGTCCCGAACTGCCTGGAATTTTCCAAGCTGTCCAGGGATGGTCTCGAATTTTTCCGACCTGTCCCAGGGCGGTCTGGAATTTTTCCAATGGGTCTCAGGACGGTTTGGAATTTTTACAAACTGTCTCGAACGGCCTGGAATTTCTCAAACTATCCAGGAATGGTCTGGAATTTTTCCAACCTGTCCCGGAACGGTCTGGAATTTTTCCAATGTGTTGCAGGACGGTTTGGAATTTTTCCAAATCGTCCTGAACGGCCTGGAATTTTCCGAACTGTCCAGGGACGGTCCGGAATTTTCCCAATGTTCCCAGGACGATTTGGAATTCTTCCAAATCGTCCCGAACGGCCTGGAATTTTCCAAACTGTCTAGGAACGGTCCGGAATTTTTCCAATGTGTCCCAGGACGGTTTGGACTTCTTCAAAATCCTCCCGAACGGCCTGGAATTTTCCAAACTGTCCGGGGACGGTCCGGAACTTTTCGAATGTGTCCCAGGATGATTTGGAATTTTTCCAAACTGTCCCGAACTGCCTGAAATTTTTCAAACTGTCCAGGGACGGTCTGGGATACTCCAGACTGTCCAGGGACGGCTGGGATTTTCCAACCTGTCCAGGGACGGTCCGGAATTTTTCGTATGTGTCCCAGGACGGTTTGGAATTTTTCCAAATCGTCCCGAACGGCCTGGAATTTTTCCAACTGTCCCGAATGGCCTGGAATTTTCCAAACTATTCAGGGACGGTCTGGAATTTTTTCAAACTGTCCCGGGAAGGTCTGGAATTCTTCCAAACTGTCCAGGGACGGTACGGAATTTTTCCAATGTGTCCCAGGAAGGTTTGGAATCTTTCCAAACTGTCCCGAACGGCCTGGAATTTCCCAAACTATCCAGGAATGGTCTGGAATTTTTCCAACCTGTCCCGGAACGGTCTGGAATTTTTCCAATGTGTTCCAGGACGGTTTGGAATTTTTCCAAATCGTCCCGAACGGCCTGGAATTTTCCAAACTGTCCAGGGACGGTCCGGAATTTTCCCAATGTTCCCAGGACGATTTGGAATTCTTCCAAATCGTCCTGAACGGCCTGGAATTTTCCAAACTGTCCAGGAACGGTCCGGAATTTTTCCAATGTGTCCCAGGACGGTTTGGAATTTTTCCAAATCCTCCTGAACGGCCTGGAATTTTCCAAACTGTCCGGGGACGGTCCGGAACTTTTCGAATGTGTCCCAGGATGGTTTGGAATTTTTCCAAACTGTCCCGAACCGCCTGAAATTTTTCAAACTGTCCAGGGACGGTCTGGGATACTCCAGACTGTCCAGGGACGGCTGGGATTTTCCAACCTGTCCAGGGACGGTACGGAATTTTTCCAATGTGTCCCAGGAAGGCTTGGAATTTTTCCAAATTGTCCCGAACGTCTTGGAATTTTCCAAACTGTCCAGGGACGGTCCGGAATTTTTCCAATGTGTCCCAGGACGGTTTGGAATTTTTCCAAATCGTCCCGAACGCCCTGGAATTTTCGAAACTGTCCAGGGACGGTATGGAATCTTTCCAATGTGTCTCAGGACGGTTTGTGATTTTTCCATACCGTCACGAACTGCCTGGAATTTTCCAAGCTGTCCAGGGATGGTCTCGAATTTTTCCAACCAGTCCCGGGACGGTCTGGAATTTTCCCAATGTGTCCCAGGACGTTTTGGAATTTTTCTGAACTGTTCCGAACAGCGTGGAATTTTCCAAACTGTCCAGGGACGGTCCGGAATTTTTCCAATGTGTCCCAGGACGGTTTGGAATTTTTCCAGATCGTCCCGAACGGCCTGGAGTTTTCCAAACTGTCCGGGGACGGTCCGGAATTTTTCCAATGTGTCCCAGGACGGTTCGAAATTTCTCCAAACCGTTCCGAACGGCCTGGAATTTTCCAAGCTGTACAAGGACGGTCCGGAATTTCTCCAACCTGTCGCGGGACGGTCTGAAATTTTTCCAATGTGTCCCAGGACGGTTTGGAATTTTTCCAAACTCTTTCGAATAGCGTGGAATTTTCCAAAATGTCCAGGGACGGTCCACAATTTTTTCAATGTGTCCCAGGACGGTTTGGAATTTCTCCGAACCGTTCCGAACGGCCTGAAATTTTCCAAGCTGTCCAGGGACGGTCTGGAATTTTTCCAACCTGTCCCGAGACGGTCTGGAATTTTTCCAATGTGTCCCAGGACGGTTAGGAATTTTTCCAAACTGTCCCGAACAGCGTAGAATTTCCAAACTGTCTAGGGATGGTCTGAAATTTTTCCAATGTGTCCCAGGACGGTTTGGAATTTTTCCAAACTGTTCCGAACAGCGTGGAATTTTCCAAACTGTCCAGGGACGGTCCGGAATTTCTCCAACGTGTCTCAGGACGGTTTGGAATTTTTTCAAATCGTCCCGAACGGCCTGGAATTTTCCAAACTGTCCAGGGACGGTCCGGAATTTTTCCAATGTGTCCCAGGACGGTTTGAAATTTCTCTGAACCGTTCCGAACGGCCTAGAATTTTCCAAGCTGTACAAGGACGGTCCGGAATTTCTCCAACCTAACCCGGGACGGTCTGAAATTTTTCCAATGTGTCCCAGGACGATTTGGAATTTCTCCAAACTGTCTCGAACGGCCTGGAATTTCCCAAACTATCCAGGGACGGTCCGGAATTTTTTCAAACCGTCCCGGGAAGGTCTGAAATTTTTTCAATGTGTCCCAGGACGGTTTGGAATTTTTCCAAACTGTTTCGAACGGCGTGGAATTTTCCAAACTGTCCAGGGACGGTCCGCAATTTTCCCAATGTGTCCCAGGACGGTTTGGAATTTCTCCAAACCGTTCCGAACGGCCTGAAATTTTCCAAGCTGTCCAGGGACGGTCTGGAATTTTTCCAACCTGTCCCGAGACGGTCGGGAATTTTTCCAATGTGTCCCAGGACAATTTGGAATTCTTCCAGACTGTCCCGAACAGCGTGGAATTTCCAAACTGTCCAGGGACGCTCCGGAATTTTTCCAACGTGTCTCAGGACGGTTTGGAATTTTTCCAAATCGTCCCGAACGGCCTGGAATTTCCCAAACTGTCCAGGGACGGTCCGGAATTTTTCCAATGTGTCCTAGGACGGTTTGGAATTTTTCCGAATCGTCCCGAACGGCCTGGCATTTTCCAAACTGTCCAGGGACGGTCCGGAATTTTTCCAATAGGTCCCAGGACGGTTTGGAATTTTTCCAAATCGTCCAGAACGGCCTGGAATTTTCCAAACTGTCGAGGGACGGTCCGGAATTTTTCCAATGTGTCCCAGGACGGTTTGGAATTTTTCCAAATCGTCCTGAACGGTCTGGAATTTTCCAAACTGTCCAGGGACGGTCCGGAATTTTTCCAATGTGTCCCAGGACAGTTTGGAATTTTTCCAAATCGTCCCGAACGGCCTGGAGTTTTCTAAACTGTCCAGGGACGGTCCGGAATTTTTCCAATGTGCCCCTGGACGGTTTGAAATTTTTCCAAACCGTCCCGAACTGCCTGGAATTTTCCAAGCTGTCCAGGGATGGTCTCGAATTTTTCCGACCTGTCCCAGGGCTGTCTGGAATTTTTCCAATGTGTCTCAGGACGGTTTGGAATTTTTACAAACTGTCTCGAACGGCCTGGAATTTCCCAAACTATCCAGGAATGGTCTGGAATTTTTCCAACCTGTCCCGGAACGGTCTGGAATTTTTCCAATGTGTTGCAGGACGGTTTGGAATTTTTCCAGATCGTCCCGAACGGCCTGGGATTTTCCAAACGGTCCAGGGACGGTCCGGAATTTTTCCAATGTTCCCAGGACGATTTGGAATTCTTCCAAATCGTCCCGAACGGCCTGGAATTTTCCAAACTGTCTAGGAACGGTCCGGAATTTTTCCAATGTGTCCCAGGACGGTTTGGAATTTTTCAAAATCGTCCCGAACGGCCTGGAGTTTTCTAAACTGTCCAGGGACGGTCCGGAATTTTTCCAATGTGTCCCTGGACGGTTTGAAATTTTTCCAAACCGTCCCGAACTGCCTGGAATTTTCCAAGCTGTCCAGGGATGGTCTCGAATTTTTCCGACCTGTCCCAGGGCGGTCCGGAATTTTTCCAATGTGTCTCAGGACGGTTTGGAATTTTTACAAACTGTCTCGAACGGCCTGGAATTTCCCAAACTATCCAGGAATGGTCTGGAATTTTTCCAACCTGTCCCGGAACGGTCTGGAATTTTTCCAATGTGTTGCAGGACGGTTTGGAATTTTTCCAAATCGTCCCGAACGGCCTGGAATTTTCCAAACTGTCCAGGGACGGTCCGCAATTTTCCCAATGTTCCCAGGACGATCTGGAATTCTTCCAAATCGTCCCGAACGGCCTGGAATTTTCCAAACTGTCTAGGAACGGTCCGGAATTTTTCCAATGTGTCCCAGGACGGTTTGGAATTTTTCAAAATCCTTCCGAACGGCCTGGAATTTCCCAAACTGTCCGGGGACGGTCCGGAACTTTTCGAATGTGTTCCAGGATGGTTTGGAATTTTTCCAAACTGTCCCGAACTGCCTGAAATTTTTCAAACTGTCCAGGGACGGTCTGGGATACTCCAGACTGTCCAGGGACGGCTGGTATTTTCCAACCTGTCCAGGGACGGTCCGGAATTTTTCGTATGTGTCCCAGGACGGTTTGGAATTTTTCCAAATCGTCCCGAACGGCCTGGAATTTTTCCAACTGTCCCGAATGGCCTGAACTTTTCCAAACTATTCAGGGACGGTCTGGAATTTTTTCAAACTGTCCCGGGAAGGTCTGGAATTCTTCCAAACTGTCCAGGGACGGTACGGAATTTTTCCAATGTGTCCCAGGAAGGTTTGGAATCTTTCCAAACTGTCCCGAACGGCCTGGAATTTCCCAAACTATCCAGGAATGGTCTGGAATTTTTCCAACCTGTCCCGGAACGGTCTGGAATTTTTCCAATGTGTTCCAGGACGGTTTGGAATTTTTCCAAATCGTCCCGAACGGCCTGGAATTTTCCAAACTGTCCAGGGACGGTCCGGAATTTTCCCAATGTTCCCAGGACGGTTCGAAATTTCTCCAAACCGTTCCGAACGGCCTGGAATTTTCCAAGCTGTACAAGGACGGTCCGGAATTTCTCCAACCTGTCCCGGGACGGTCTGAAATTTTTCCAATGTGTCCCAGGACGATTTGGAATTTTTCCAAACTGTTTCGAATAGCGTGGAATTTTCCAAAATGTCCAGGGACGGTCCACAATTTTTTCAATGTGTCCCAGGACGGTTTGGAATTTCTCCGAACCGTTCCGAACGGCCTGAAATTTTCCAAGCTGTCCAGGGACGGTCTGGAATTTTTCCAACCTGTCCCGAGACGGTCTGGAATTTTTCCAATGTGTCCCAGGACGGTTAGGAATTTTTCCAAACTGTCCCGACCAGCGTAGAATTTCCAAACTGTCTAGGGATGGTCTGAAATTTTTCCAATGTGTCCCAGGACGGTTTGGAATTTTTCCAAACTGTTCCGAACAGCGTGGAATTTTCCAAACTGTCCAGGGACGGTCCGGAATTTCTCCAACGTGTCTCAGGACGGTTTGGAATTTTTTCAAATCGTCCCGAACGGCCTGGAATTTTCCAAACTGTCCAGGGACGGTCCGGAATTTTTCCAATGTGTCCCAGGACGGTTTGAAATTTCTCTGAACCGTTCCGAACGGCCTAGAATTTTCCAAGCTGTACAAGGACGGTCCGGAATTTCTCCAACCTAACCCGGGACGGTCTGAAATTTTTCCAATGTGTCCCAGGACGATTTGGAATTTCTCCAAACTGTCTCGAACGGCCTGGAATTTCCCAAACTATCCAGGGACGGTCCGGAATTTTTTCAAACTGTCCCGGGAAGGTCTGAAATTTTTTCAATGTGTCCCAGGACGGTTTGGAATTTTTCCAAACTGTTTCGAACGGCGTGGAATTTTCCAAACTGTCCAGGGACGGTCCGCAATTTTCCCAATGTGTCCCAGGACGGTTTGGAATTTCTCCAAACCGTTCCGAACGGCCTGAAATTTTCCAAGCTGTCCAGGGACGGTCTGGAATTTTTCCAACCTGTCCCGAGACGGTCGGGAATTTTTCCAATGTGTCCCAGGACAATTTGGAATTCTTCCAGACTGTCCCGAACAGCGTGGAATTTCCAAACTGTCCAGGGACGCTCCGGAATTTTTCCAACGTGTCTCAGGACGGTTTGGAATTTTTCCAAATCGTCCCGAACGGCCTGGAATTTCCCAAACTGTCCAGGGACGGTCCGGAATTTTTCCAATGTGTCCTAGGACGGTTTGGAATTTTTCCGAATCGTCCCGAACGGCCTGGCATTTTCCAAACTGTCCAGGGACGGTCCGGAATTTTTCCAATAGGTCCCAGGACGGTTTGGAATTTTTCCAAATCGTCCAGAACGGCCTGGAATTTTCCAAACTGTCGAGGGACGGTCCGGAATTTTTCCAATGTGTCCCAGGACGGTTTGGAATTTTTCCAAATCGTCCTGAACGGTCTGGAATTTTCCAAACTGTCCAGGGACGGTCCGGAATTTTTCCAATGTGTCCCAGGACGGTTTGGAATTTTTCCAAATCGTCCCGAACGGCCTGGAGTTTTCTAAACTGTCCAGGGACGGTCCGGAATTTTTCCAATGTGTCCCTGGACGGTTTGAAATTTTTCCAAACCGTCCCGAACTGCCTGGAATGTTCCAAGCTGTCCAGGGATGGTCTCGAATTTTTCCGACCTGTCCCAGGGCTGTCTGGAATTTTTCCAATGTGTCTCAGGACGGTTTGGAATTTTTACAAACTGTCTCGAACGGCCTGGAATTTCCCAAACTATCCAGGAATGGTCTGGAATTTTTCCAACCTGTCCCGGAACGGTCTGGAATTTTTCCAATGTGTTCCAGGACGGTTTGGAATTTTTCCAAATCGTCCCGAACGGCCTGGAATTTTCCAAACTGTCCAGGGACGGTCCGGAATTTTCCCAATGTTCCCAGGACGGTTCGAAATTTCTCCAAACCGTTCCGAACGGCCTGGAATTTTCCAAGCTGTACAAGGACGGTCCGGAATTTCTCCAACCTGTCCCGGGACGGTCTGAAATTTTTCCAATGTGTCCCAGGACGATTTGGAATTTTTCCAAACTGTTTCGAATAGCGTGGAATTTTCCAAAATGTCCAGGGACGGTCCACAATTTTTTCAATGTGTCCCAGGACGGTTTGGAATTTCTCCGAACCGTTCCGAACGGCCTGAAATTTTCCAAGCTGTCCAGGGACGGTCTGGAATTTTTCCAACCTGTCCCGAGACGGTCTGGAATTTTTCCAATGTGTCCCAGGACGGTTAGGAATTTTTCCAAACTGTCCCGACCAGCGTAGAATTTCCAAACTGTCTAGGGATGGTCTGAAATTTTTCCAATGTGTCCCAGGACGGTTTGGAATTTTTCCAAACTGTTCCGAACAGCGTGGAATTTTCCAAACTGTCCAGGGACGGTCCGGAATTTCTCCAACGTGTCTCAGGACGGTTTGGAATTTTTTCAAATCGTCCCGAACGGCCTGGAATTTTCCAAACTGTCCAGGGACGGTCCGGAATTTTTCCAATGTGTCCCAGGACGGTTTGAAATTTCTCTGAACCGTTCCGAACGGCCTAGAATTTTCCAAGCTGTACAAGGACGGTCCGGAATTTCTCCAACCTAACCCGGGACGGTCTGAAATTTTTCCAATGTGTCCCAGGACGATTTGGAATTTCTCCAAACTGTCTCGAACGGCCTGGAATTTCCCAAACTATCCAGGGACGGTCCGGAATTTTTTCAAACTGTCCCGGGAAGGTCTGAAATTTTTTCAATGTGTCCCAGGACGGTTTGGAATTTTTCCAAACTGTTTCGAACGGCGTGGAATTTTCCAAACTGTCCAGGGACGGTCCGCAATTTTCCCAATGTGTCCCAGGACGGTTTGGAATTTCTCCAAACCGTTCCGAACGGCCTGAAATTTTCCAAGCTGTCCAGGGACGGTCTGGAATTTTTCCAACCTGTCCCGAGACGGTCGGGAATTTTTCCAATGTGTCCCAGGACAATTTGGAATTCTTCCAGACTGTCCCGAACAGCGTGGAATTTCCAAACTGTCCAGGGACGCTCCGGAATTTTTCCAACGTGTCTCAGGACGGTTTGGAATTTTTCCAAATCGTCCCGAACGGCCTGGAATTTCCCAAACTGTCCAGGGACGGTCCGGAATTTTTCCAATGTGTCCTAGGACGGTTTGGAATTTTTCCGAATCGTCCCGAACGGCCTGGCATTTTCCAAACTGTCCAGGGACGGTCCGGAATTTTTCCAATAGGTCCCAGGACGGTTTGGAATTTTTCCAAATCGTCCAGAACGGCCTGGAATTTTCCAAACTGTCGAGGGACGGTCCGGAATTTTTCCAATGTGTCCCAGGACGGTTTGGAATTTTTCCAAATCGTCCTGAACGGTCTGGAATTTTCCAAACTGTCCAGGGACGGTCCGGAATTTTTCCAATGTGTCCCAGGACGGTTTGGAATTTTTCCAAATCGTCCCGAACGGCCTGGAGTTTTCTAAACTGTCCAGGGACGGTCCGGAATTTTTCCAATGTGTCCCTGGACGGTTTGAAATTTTTCCAAACCGTCCCGAACTGCCTGGAATGTTCCAAGCTGTCCAGGGATGGTCTCGAATTTTTCCGACCTGTCCCAGGGCTGTCTGGAATTTTTCCAATGTGTCTCAGGACGGTTTGGAATTTTTACAAACTGTCTCGAACGGCCTGGAATTTCCCAAACTATCCAGGAATGGTCTGGAATTTTTCCAACCTGTCCCGGAACGGTCTGGAATTTTTCCAATGTGTTCCAGGACGGTTTGGAATTTTTCCAAATCGTCCCGAACGGCCTGGAATTTTCCAAACTGTCCAGGGACGGTCCGGAATTTTCCCAATGTTCCCAGGACGGTTCGAAATTTCTCCAAACCGTTCCGAACGGCCTGGAATTTTCCAAGCTGTACAAGGACGGTCCGGAATTTCTCCAACCTGTCCCGGGACGGTCTGAAATTTTTCCAATGTGTCCCAGGACGATTTGGAATTTTTCCAAACTGTTTCGAATAGCGTGGAATTTTCCAAAATGTCCAGGGACGGTCCACAATTTTTTCAATGTGTCCCAGGACGGTTTGGAATTTCTCCGAACCGTTCCGAACGGCCTGAAATTTTCCAAGCTGTCCAGGGACGGTCTGGAATTTTTCCAACCTGTCCCGAGACGGTCTGGAATTTTTCCAATGTGTCCCAGGACGGTTAGGAATTTTTCCAAACTGTCCCGACCAGCGTAGAATTTCCAAACTGTCTAGGGATGGTCTGAAATTTTTCCAATGTGTCCCAGGACGGTTTGGAATTTTTCCAAACTGTTCCGAACAGCGTGGAATTTTCCAAACTGTCCAGGGACGGTCCGGAATTTCTCCAACGTGTCTCAGGACGGTTTGGAATTTTTTCAAATCGTCCCGAACGGCCTGGAATTTTCCAAACTGTCCAGGGACGGTCCGGAATTTTTCCAATGTGTCCCAGGACGGTTTGAAATTTCTCTGAACCGTTCCGAACGGCCTAGAATTTTCCAAGCTGTACAAGGACGGTCCGGAATTTCTCCAACCTAACCCGGGACGGTCTGAAATTTTTCCAATGTGTCCCAGGACGATTTGGAATTTCTCCAAACTGTCTCGAACGGCCTGGAATTTCCCAAACTATCCAGGGACGGTCCGGAATTTTTTCAAACTGTCCCGGGAAGGTCTGAAATTTTTTCAATGTGTCCCAGGACGGTTTGGAATTTTTCCAAACTGTTTCGAACGGCGTGGAATTTTCCAAACTGTCCAGGGACGGTCCGCAATTTTCCCAATGTGTCCCAGGACGGTTTGGAATTTCTCCAAACCGTTCCGAACGGCCTGAAATTTTCCAAGCTGTCCAGGGACGGTCTGGAATTTTTCCAACCTGTCCCGAGACGGTCGGGAATTTTTCCAATGTGTCCCAGGACAATTTGGAATTCTTCCAGACTGTCCCGAACAGCGTGGAATTTCCAAACTGTCCAGGGACGCTCCGGAATTTTTCCAACGTGTCTCAGGACGGTTTGGAATTTTTCCAAATCGTCCCGAACGGCCTGGAATTTCCCAAACTGTCCAGGGACGGTCCGGAATTTTTCCAATGTGTCCTAGGACGGTTTGGAATTTTTCCGAATCGTCCCGAACGGCCTGGCATTTTCCAAACTGTCCAGGGACGGTCCGGAATTTTTCCAATAGGTCCCAGGACGGTTTGGAATTTTTCCAAATCGTCCAGAACGGCCTGGAATTTTCCAAACTGTCGAGGGACGGTCCGGAATTTTTCCAATGTGTCCCAGGACGGTTTGGAATTTTTCCAAATCGTCCTGAACGGTCTGGAATTTTCCAAACTGTCCAGGGACGGTCCGGAATTTTTCCAATGTGTCCCAGGACGGTTTGGAATTTTTCCAAATCGTCCCGAACGGCCTGGAGTTTTCTAAACTGTCCAGGGACGGTCCGGAATTTTTCCAATGTGTCCCTGGACGGTTTGAAATTTTTCCAAACCGTCCCGAACTGCCTGGAATTTTCCAAGCTGTCCAGGGATGGTCTCGAATTTTTCCGACCTGTCCCAGGGCTGTCTGGAATTTTTCCAATGTGTCTCAGGACGGTTTGGAATTTTTACAAACTGTCTCGAACGGCCTGGAATTTCCCAAACTATCCAGGAATGGTCTGGAATTTTTCCAACCTGTCCCGGAACGGTCTGGAATTTTTCCAATGTGTTGCAGGACGGTTTGGAATTTTTCCAGATCGTCCCGAACGGCCTGGGATTTTCCAAACTGTCCAGGGACGGTCCGGAATTTTCCCAATGTTCCCAGGACGATTTGGAATTCTTCCAAATCGTCCCGAACGGCCTGGAATTTTCCAAACTGTCTAGGAACGGTCCGGAATTTTTCCAATGTGTCCCAGGACGGTTTGGAATTTTTCAAAATCGTCCCGAACGGCCTGGAGTTTTCTAAACTGTCCAGGGACGGTCCGGAATTTTTCCAATGTGTCCCTGGACGGTTTGAAATTTTTCCAAACCGTCCCGAACTGCCTGGAATTTTCCAAGCTGTCCAGGGATGGTCTCGAATTTTTCCGACCTGTCCCAGGGCGGTCTGGAATTTTTCCAATGTGTCTCAGGACGGTTTGGAATTTTTACAAACTGTCTCGAACGGCCTGGAATTTCCCAAACTATCCAGGAATGGTCTGGAATTTTTCCAACCTGTCCCGGAACGGTCTGGAATTTTTCCAATGTGTTGCAGGACGGTTTGGAATTTTTCCAAATCGTCCCGAACGGCCTGGAATTTTCCAAACTGTCCAGGGACGGTCCGCAATTTTCCCAATGTTCCCAGGACGATCTGGAATTCTTCCAAATCGTCCCGAACGGCCTGGAATTTTCCAAACTGTCTAGGAACGGTCCGGAATTTTTCCAATGTGTCCCAGGACGGTTTGGAATTTTTCAAAATCCTTCCGAACGGCCTGGAATTTTCCAAACTGTCCGGGGACGGTCCGGAACTTTTCGAATGTGTCCCAGGATGGTTTGGAATTTTTCCAAACTGTCCCGAACTGCCTGAAATTTTTCAAACTGTCCAGGGACGGTCTGGGATACTCCAGACTGTCCAGGGACGGCTGGTATTTTCCAACCTGTCCAGGGACGGTCCGGAATTTTTCGTATGTGTCCCAGGACGGTTTGGAATTTTTCCAAATCGTCCCGAACGGCCTGGAATTTTTCCAACTGTCCCGAATGGCCTGAAATTTTCCAAACTATTCAGGGACGGTCTGGAAGTTTTTCAAACTGTCCCGGGAAGGTCTGGAATTCTTCCAAACTGTCCAGGGACGGTACGGAATTTTTCCAATGTGTCCCAGGAAGGTTTGGAATCTTTCCAAACTGTCCCGAACGGCCTGGAATTTCCCAAACTATCCAGGAATGGTCTGGAATTTTTCCAACCTGTCCCGGAACGGTCTGGAATTTTTCCAATGTGTTCCAGGACGGTTTGGAATTTTTCCAAATCGTCCCGAACGGCCTGGAATTTCCCAAACTGTCCAGGGACGGTCCGGAATTTTCCCAATGTTCCCAGGACGGTTCGAAATTTCTCCAAACCGTTCCGAACGGCCTGGAATTCTCCAAGCTGTACAAGGACGGTCCGGAATTTCTCCAACCTGTCCCGGGACGGTCTGAAATTTTTCCAATGTGTCCCAGGACGGTTTGGAATTTTTCCAAACTGTTTCGAATAGCGTGGAATTTTCCAAAATGTCCAGGGACGGTCCACAATTTTTCCAATGTGTCCCAGGACGGTTTGGAATTTCTCCGAACCGTTCCGAACGGCTTGAAATTTTCCAAGCTGTCCAGGGACGGTCTGGAATTTTTCCAACCTGTCCCGAGACGGTCTGGAATTTTTCCAATGTGTCCCAGGACGGTTAGGAATTCTTCCAAACTGTCCCGAACAGCGTGGAATTTCCAAACTGTCCCGAACAGCGTGGAATTTCCAAACTGTCCCGAACAGCGTGGAATTTCCAAACTGTCTAGGGATGGTCTGAAATTTTTCCAATGTGTCCCAGGACGGTTTGGAATTTTTCCAAACTGTTCCGAACAGCGTGGAATTTTCCAAACTGTCCAGGGACGGTCCGGAATTTGTCCAACGTGTCTCAGGACGGTTTGGAATTTTTTCAAATCGTCCTGAACGGCCTGGAATTTTCCAAACTGTCCAGGGACGGTCCGGAATTTTTCCAATGTGTCCCGGAACGGTTTGAAATTTCTCTGAACCGTTCCGAACGGCCTAGAATTTTCCAAGCTGTACAAGGACGGTCCGGAATTTCTCGAACCTGTCCCGGGACGGTCTGAAATTTTTCCAATGTGTCCCAGGACGGTTTGGAATTTCTCCAAACTGTCTCGAACGGCCCGGAATTTCCCAAACTATCCAGGGACGGTCCGGAATTTTTCCAAACTGTCCCGGGAAGGTCTGAAATTTTTTCAATGTGTCCCAGGACAATTTGGAATTCTTCCAAACTGTCCCGAACAGCGTGGAATTTCCAAACTGTCTAGGGACGCTCCGGAATTTTTTCAACGTGTCTCAGGACGGTTTGGAATTTTTCCAAATCGTCCCGAACGGCCTGGAATTTCCCAAACTGTCCAGGGACGGTCCGGAATTTTTCCAATAGGTCCCAGGACGGTTTGGAATTTTTCCAAATCGTCCCGAACGGCCTGGAATTTTCCAAACTGTCCAGGGACGGTCCGGAATTTGCCCAATGTTCCCAGGACGATTTGGAATTCTTCCAAATCGTCCTGAACGGCCTGGAATTTTCCAAACTGTCTAGGAACGGTCCGGAATTTTTCCAATGTGTCCCAGGACGGTTTGGAATTTTTCAAAATCCTCCCGAACGGCCTGGAATTTTCCAAACTGTCCGGGGACGGTCCGGAACTTTTCGAATGTGTCCCAGGATGGTTTGGAATTTCTCCAAACTGTCCCGAACCGCCTGAAATTTTTCAAACTGTCCAGGGACGGTCTGGGATACTCCAGACTGTCCAGGGACGGCTGGGATTTTCCAACCTGTTCAGGGACGGTCCGGAATTTTTCGTATGTGTCCCAGGACGGTTTGAAATTTTTTCAAATCGTCCCGAACGGCCTGGAATTTTTCCAACTGTCCCGAACGGCCTGGAATTTTCCAAACTATTCAGGGACGGTCTGGAATTTTTTCAAACTGTCCCGGGAAGGTCTGGAATCCTTCCAAACTGTCCAGGGACGGTACGGAATTTTTCCAATGTGTCCCAGGAAGGTTTGGAATCTTTCCAAACTGTCCCGAACGGCCTGGAATTTCCCAAACTATCCAGGGATGGTCTCGAATTTTTCCAACCAGTCCCGGGACGGTCTGGAATTTTTCCAATGTGTCCCAGGACGGTTTGGAATTTTTCTAAACTGTTCCGAACAGCGTGGAATTTTCCAAACTGTCCAGGGACGGTCCGGAATTTTTCCAATGTGTCCCAGGACGGTTTGGAATTTTTCCAGATCGTCCCGAACGGCCTGGAGTTTTCCAAACTGTCCAGAGACGGTCCGGAATTTTTCCAATGTGTCCCAGGACGGTTCGAAATTTCTCCAAACCGTTCCGAACGGCCTGGAATTTTCCAAGCTGTACAAGGACGGTCCGGAATTTCTCCAACCTGTCCCGGGACGGTCTGAAATTTTTCCAATGTGTCCCAGGACGGTTTGGAATTTTTCCAAACTGTTTCGAATAGCGTGAAATTTTCCAAAATGTCCAGGGACGGTCCACAATTTTTCCAATGTGTCCCAGGACGGTTTGGAATTTCTCCGAACCGTTCCGAACGGCCTGAAATTTTCCAAGCTGTCCAGGGACGGTCTGGAATTTTTCCAACCTGTCCCGAGACGGTCTGGAATTTTTCCAATGTGTCCCAGGACGGTTAGGAATTTTTCCAAACTGTCCCGAACAGCGTGGAATTTCCAAACTGTCTAGGGATGGTCTGAAATTTTTCCAATGTGTCCCAGGACGGTTTGGAATTTTTTCAAACTGTTCCGAACAGCGTGGAATTTTCCAAACTGTCCAGGGACGGTCCGGAATTTGTCCAACGTGTCTCAGGACGGTTTGGAATTTTTTCAAATCTTCCCGAACGGCCTGGAATTTTCCGAACTGTCCAGGGACGGTCCGGAATTTTTCCAATGTGTCCCGGAACGGTTTGAAATTTCTCTGAACCGTTCCGAACGGCCTAGAATTTTCCAAGCTGTACAAGGACGGTCCGGAATTTCTCGAACCTGTCCCGGGACGGTCTGAAATTTTTCCAATGTGTCCCAGGACGGTTTGGAATTTCTCCAAACTGTCTCGAACGGCCCGGAATTTCCCAAACTATCCAGGGACGGTCCGGAATTTTTCCAAACTGTCCCGGGAAGGTCTGAAATTTTTTCAATGTGTCCCAGGACGGTTTGGAATTTTTCCAAACTGTTTCGAACGGCGTGGAATTTTCCAAACTGTCCAGGGACGGTCCGCAATTTTTCCAATGTGTCCCAGGACGGTTTGGAATTTCTCCAAACCGTTCCGAACGGCCTGAAATTTTCCAAGCTGTCCAGGGACGGTCTGGAATTTTTCCAACCTGTCCCGAGACGGTCGGGAATTTTTCCAATGTGTCCCAGGACAATTTGGAATTCTTCCAAACTGTCCCGAAGAGCGTGGAATTTCCAAACTGTCTAGGGACGCTCCGGAATTTTTTCAACGTGTCTCAGGACGGTTTGGAATTTTTCCAAATCGTCCCGAACGGCCTGGAATTTCCCAAACTGTCCAGGGACGGTCCGGAATTTTTCCAATAGGTCCCAGGACGGTTTGGAATTTTTCCAAATCGTCCAGAACGGCCTGGAATTTTCCAAACTGTCGAGGGACGGTCCGGAATTTTTCCAATGTGTCCCAGGACGGTTTGGAATTTTTCCAAATCGTCCTGAACGGCCTGGAATTTTCCAAACTGTCCAGGGACGGTCCGGAATTTTTCCAATGTGTCCCAGGACGGTTTGGAATTTTTCCAAATCGTCCCGAACGGCCTGGAGTTTTCTAAACTGTCCAGGGACGGTCCGGAATTTTTCCAATGTGTCCCTGGACGGTTTGAAATTTTTCCAAACCGTCCCGAACTGCCTGGAATTTTCCAAGCTGTCCAGGGATGGTCTCGAATTTTTCCGACCTGTCCCAGGGCGGTCTGGAATTTTTCCAATGTGTCTCAGGACGGTTTGGAATTTTTACAAACTGTCTCGAACGGCCTGGAATTTCCCAAACTATCCAGGAATGGTCTGGAATTTTTCCAACCTGTCCCGGAACGGTCTGGACTTTTTCCAATGTGTTGCAGGACGGTTTGGAATTTTTCCAAATCGTCCCGAACGGCCTGGAATTTTCCAAACTGTCCAGGGACGGTCCGGAATTTTCCCAATGTTCCCAGGACGATTTGGAATTCTTCCAAATCGTCCTGAACGGCCTGGAATTTTTCAAACTGTCTAGGAACGGTCCGGAATTTTTCCAATGTGTCCCAGGACGATTTGGAATTTTTCAAAATCCTCCCGAACGGCCTGGAATTTTCCAAACTGTCCGGGGACGGTCCGGAACTTTTCGAATGTGTCCCAGGATGGTTTGGAATTTTTCCAAACTGTCCCGAACCGCCTGAACTTTTTCAAACTGTCCAGGGACGGTCTGGGATACTCCAGACTGTCCAGGGACGGCTGGGATTTTCCAACCTGTCCAGGGACGGTCCGGAATTTTTCGTATGTGTCCCAGGACGGTTTGGAATTTTTTCAAATCGTCCCGAACGGCCTGGAATTTTTCCAACTGTCCCGAACGGCCTGGAATTTTCCAAACTATTCAGGGACGGTCTGGAATTTTTTCAAACTGTCCCGGGAAGGTCTGGAATCCTTCCAAACTGTCCAGGGACGGTACGGAATTTTTCCAATGTGTCCCAGGAAGGTTTGGAATCTTTCCAAACTGTCTCGAACGGCCTGGAATTTCCCAAACTATCCAGGAATGGTCTGGAATTTTTCCAACCTGTCCCGGAACGGTCTGGAATTTTTCCAATGTGTTCCAGGACGGTTTGGAATTTTTCCAAATCGTCCCGAACGGCCTGGAATTTTCCAAACTGTCCAGGAACGGTCCGGAATTTTTCCAATGTGTCCCAGGACGGTTTGGAATTTTTCCAAATCCTCCTGAACGGCCTGGAATTTTCCAAACTGTCCGGGGACGGTCCGGAACTTTCCGGATGTGTCCCAGGATGGTTTGGAATTTTTCCAAACTGTCCCGAACCACCTGAAATTTTTCAAACTGTCCAGGGACGGTCTGGGATACTCCAGACTGTCCAGGGACGGCTGGGATTTTCCAACCTGTCCAGGGACGGTACGGAATTTTTCCAATGTGTCCCAGGAAGGTTTGGAATTTTTCCAAATTGTCCCGAACGTCTTGGAATTTTCCAAACTGTCCAGGGACGGTCCGGAATTCTTTCAATGTGTCCCAGGACGGTTTGGAATTTTTCCAAATCGTCCCGAACGCCCTGGAATTTTCGAAACTGTCCAGGGACGGTATGGAATCTTTCCAATGTGTCCCAGGACGGTTTGTAATTTTTTCATACCGTCACGAACTGCCTGGAATTTTCCAAGCTGTCCAGGGATGGTCTCGAATTTTTCCAACCAGTCCCGGGACGGTCTGGAATTTTTCCAATGTGTCGCAGGACGGTTTGGAATTTTTCTGAACTGTTCCGAACAGCGTGGAATTCTCCAAACTGTCCAGGGACGGTCCGGAATTTTCCCAATGTTCCCAGGACGATTTGGAATTCTTCCAAATCGTCCTGAATGGCCTGGATTTTTCCAAACTGTCCAGGAACGGTCCGGAATTTTTCCAATGTGTCCCAGGACGGTTTGGAATATTTCCAAATCCTCCTGAACGGCCTGGAATTTTCCAAACTGTCCGGGGACGGTCCGGAACTTTTCGAATGTGTCCCAGGATGGTTTGGAATTTTTCCAAACTGTCCCGAACCGCCTGAAATTTTCCAACTGTCCAGGGACGGTCTGGGATACTCCAGACTGTCCAGGGACAGCTGGGATTTTCCAACCTGTCCAGGGACGGTACGGAATTTTTCCAATGTGTCCCAGGAAGGTTTGGAATTTTTCCAAATTGTCCCGAACGTCTTGGAATTTTCGAAACTGTCCAGGGACGGTCCGGAATTTTTCCAATGTGTCCCAGGACGGTTTGGAATTTTTCCAAATCGTCCCGAACGCCCTGGAATTTTCGAAACATTCCAGGGACGGTATGGAATCTTTCCAATGTGTCCCAGGACGGTTTGTAATTTTTCCATACCGTCACGAACTGCCTGGAATTTTCCAAGCTGTCCAGGGATGGTCTCGAATTTTTCCAACCAGTCCCGGGACGGTCTGGAATTTTTCCAATGTGTCCCAGGACGGTTTGGAATTTTTACAAACTGTCTCGAACCGCCTGGAATTTCCCAAACTATCCAGGAATGGTCTGGAATTTTTCCAACCTGTCCCGGAACGGTCTGGACTTTTTCCAATGTGTTGCAGGATGGTTTGGAATTTTTCCAAATCGTCCCGAACGGCCTGGAATTTTCCAAACTGTCCAGGGACGGTCCGGAATTTTCCCAATGTTCCCAGGACGATTTGGAATTCTTCCAAATCGTCCTGAACGGCCTGGAATTTTCCAAACTGTCTAGGAACGGTCCGGAATTTTTCCAATGTGTCCCAGGACGATTTGGAATTTTTCAAAATCCTCCCGAACGGCCTGGAATTTTCCAAACTGTCCGGGGACGGTCCGGAACTTTTCGAATGTGTCCCAGGATGGTTTGGAATTTTTCCAAACTGTCCCGAACCGCCTGAAATTTTTCAAACTGTCCAGGGACGGTCTGGGATACTCCAGACTGTCCAGGGACGGCTGGGATTTTCCAACCTGTCCAGGGACGGTCCGGAATTTTTCGTATGTGTCCCAGGACGGTTTGGAATTTTTTCAAATCGTCCCGAACGGCCTGGAATTTTTCCAACTGTCCCGAACGGCCTGGAATTTTCCAAACTATTCAGGGACGGTCTGGAATTTTTTCAAACTGTCCCGGGAAGGTCTGGAATCCTTCCAAACTGTCCAGGGACGGTACGGAATTTTTCCAATGTGTCCCAGGAAGGTTTGGAATCTTTCCAAACTGTCTCGAACGGCCTGGAATTTCCCAAACTATCCAGGAATGGTCTGGAATTTTTCCAACCTGTCCCGGAACGGTCTGGAATTTTTCCAATGTGTTCCAGGACGGTTTGGAATTTTTCCAAATCGTCCCGAACGGCCTGGAATTTTCCAAACTGTCCAGGAACGGTCCGGAATTTTTCCAATGTGTCCCAGGACGGTTTGGAATTTTTCCAAATCCTCCTGAACGGCCTGGAATTTTCCAAACTGTCCGGGGACGGTCCGGAACTTTCCGGATGTGTCCCAGGATGGTTTGGAATTTTTCCAAACTGTCCCGAACCACCTGAAATTTTTCAAACTGTCCAGGGACGGTCTGGGATACTCCAGACTGTCCAGGGACGGCTGGGATTTTCCAACCTGTCCAGGGACGGTACGGAATTTTTCCAATGTGTCCCAGGAAGGTTTGGAATTTTTCCAAATTGTCCCGAACGTCTTGGAATTTTCCAAACTGTCCAGGGACGGTCCGGAATTCTTCCAATGTGTCCCAGGACGGTTTGGAATTTTTCCAAATCGTCCCGAACGCCCTGGAATTTTCGAAACTGTCCAGGGACGGTATGGAATCTTTCCAATGTGTCCCAGGACGGTTTGTAATTTTTCCATACCGTCACGAACTGCCTGGAATTTTCCAAGCTGTCCAGGGATGGTCTCGAATTTTTCCAACCAGTCCCGGGACGGTCTGGAATTTTTCCAATGTGTCGCAGGACGGTTTGGAATTTTTCTGAACTGTTCCGAACAGCGTGGAATTCTCCAAACTGTCCAGGGACGGTCCGGAATTTTCCCAATGTTCCCAGGACGATTTGGAATTCTTCCAAATCGTCCTGAATGGCCTGGATTTTTCCAAACTGTCCAGGAACGGTCCGGAATTTTTCCAATGTGTCCCAGGACGGTTTGGAATTTTTCCAAATCGTCCCGAACGCCCTGGAATTTTCGAAACATTCCAGGGACGGTATGGAATCTTTCCAATGTGTCCCAGGACGGTTTGTAATTTTTCCATACCGTCACGAACTGCCTGGAATTTTCCAAGCTGTCCAGGGATGGTCTCGAATTTTTCCAACCAGTCCCGGGACGGTCTGGAATTTTTCCAATGTGTCCCAGGACGGTTTGGAATTTTTACAAACTGTCTCGAACGGCCTGGAATTTCCCAAACTATCCAGGAATGGTCTGGAATTTTTCCAACCTGTCCCGGAACGGTCAGGACTTTTTCCAATGTGTTGCAGGACGGTTTGGAATTTTTCCAAATCGTCCCGAACGGCCTGGAATTTTCCAAACTGTCCAGGGACGGTCCGGAATTTTCCCAATGTTCCCAGGACGATTTGGAATTCTTCCAAATCGTCCTGAACGGCCTGGAATTTTCCAAACTGTCTAGGAACGGTCCGGAATTTTTCCAATGTGTCCCAGGACGATTTGGAATTTTTCAAAATCCTCCCGGACGGCCTGGAATTTTCCAAACTGTCCGGGGACGGTCCGGAACTTTTCGAATGTGTCCCAGGATGGTTTGGAATTTTTCCAAACTGTCCCGAACCGCCTGAAATTTTTCAAACTGTCCAGGGACGGTCTGGGATACTCCAGACTGTCCAGGGACGGCTGGGATTTTCCAACCTGTCCAGGGACGGTCCGGAATTTTTCGTATGTGTCCCAGGACGGTTTGGAATTTTTTCAAATCGTCCCGAACGGCCTGGAATTTTTCCAACTGTCCCGAACGGCCTGGAATTTTCCAAACTATTCAGGGACGGTCTGGAATTTTTTCAAACTGTCCCGGGAAGGTCTGGAATCCTTCCAAACTGTCCAGGGACGGTACGGAATTTTTCCAATGTGTCCCAGGAAGGTTTGGAATCTTTCCAAACTGTCCCGAACGGCCTGGAATTTCCCAAACTATCCAGGAATGGTCTGGAATTTTTCCAACCTGTCCCGGAACGGTCTGGAATTTTTCCAATGTGTTCCAGGACGGTTTGGAATTTTTCCAAATCGTCCCGAACGGCCTGGAATTTTCCAAACTGTCCAGGAACGGTCCGGAATTTTTCCAATGTGTCCCAGGACGGTTTGGAATTTTTCCAAATCCTCCTGAACGGCCTGGAATTTTCCAAACTGTCCGGGGACGGTCCGGAACTTTCCGGATGTGTCCCAGGATGGTTTGGAATTTTTCCAAACTGTCCCGAACCACCTGAAATTTTTCAAACTGTCCAGGGACGGTCTGGGATACTCCAGACTGTCCAGGGACGGCTGGGATTTTCCAACCTGTCCAGGGACGGTACGGAATTTTTCCAATGTGTCCCAGGAAGGTTTGGAATTTTTCCAAATTGTCCCGAACGTCTTGGAATTTTCCAAACTGTCCAGGGACGGTCCGGAATTCTTCCAATGTGTCCCAGGACGGTTTGGAATTTTTCCAAATCGTCCCGAACGCCCTGGAATTTTCGAAACTGTCCAGGGACGGTATGGAATCTTTCCAATGTGTCCCAGGACGGTTTGTAATTTTTCCATACCGTCACGAACTGCCTGGAATTTTCCAAGCTGTCCAGGGATGGTCTCGAATTTTTCCAACCAGTCCCGGGACGGTCTGGAATTTTTCCAATGTGTCGCAGGACGGTTTGGAATTTTTCTGAACTGTTCCGAACAGCGTGGAATTCTCCAAACTGTCCAGGGACGGTCCGGAATTTTCCCAATGTTCCCAGGACGATTTGGAATTCTTCCAAATCGTCCTGAATGGCCTGGATTTTTCCAAACTGTCCAGGAACGGTCCGGAATTTTTCCAATGTGTCCCAGGACGGTTTGGAATATTTCCAAATCCTCCTGAACGGCCTGGAATTTTCCAAACTGTCCGGGGACGGTCCGGAACTTTTCGAATGTGTCCCAGGATGGTTTGGAATTTTTCCAAACTGTCCCGAACCGCCTGAAATTTTCCAACTGTCCAGGGACGGTCTGGGATACTCCAGACTGTCCAGGGACGGCTGGGATTTTCCAACCTGTCCAGGGACGGTACGGAATTTTTCCAATGTGTCCCAGGAAGGTTTGGAATTTTTCCAAATTGTCCCGAACGTCTTGGAATTTTCGAAACTGTCCAGGGACGGTCCGGAATTTTTCCAATGTGTCCCAGGACGGTTTGGAATTTTTCCAAATCGTCCCGAACGCCCTGGAATTTTCGAAACTGTCCAGGGACGGTATGGAATCTTTCCAATGTGTCCCAGGACGGTTTGTAATTTTTCCATACCGTCACGAACTGCCTGGAATTTTCCAAGCTGTCCAGGGATGGTCTCGAATTTTTCCAACCAGTCCCGGGACGGTCTGGAATTTTTCCAATGTGTCCCAGGACGGTTTGGAATTTTTCTAAACTGTTCCGAACAGCGTGGAATTTTCCAAACTGTCCAGGGACGGTCCGGAATTTTTCCAATGTGTCCCAGGACGGTTTGGAATTTTTCCAGATCGTCCCGAACGGCCTGGAGTTTTCCAAACTGTCCAGAGACGGTCCGGAATTTTTCCAATGTGTCCCAGGACGGTTCGAAATTTCTCCAAACCGTTCCGAACGGCCTGGAATTTTCCAAGCTGTACAAGGACGGTCCGGAATTTCTCCAACCTGTCCCGGGACGGTCTGAAATTTTTCCAATGTGTCCCAGGACGGTTTGGAATTTTTCCAAACTGTTTCGAATAGCGTGGAATTTTCCAAAATGTCCAGGGACGGTCCACAATTTTTCCAATGTGTCCCAGGACGGTTTGGAATTTCTCCGAACCGTTCCGAACGGCCTGAAATTTTCCAAGCTGTCCAGGGACGGTTTGGAATTTTTCCAACCTGTCCCGAGACGGTCTGGAATTTTTCCAATGTGTCCCAGGACGGTTAGGAATTTTTCCAAACTGTCCCGAACAGCGTGGAATTTCCAAACTGTCTAGGGATGGTCTGAAATTTTTCCAATGTGTCCCAGGACGGTTTGGAATTTTTTCAAACTGTTCCGAACAGCGTGGAATTTTCCAAACTGTCCAGGGACGGTCCGGAATTTGTCCAACGTGTCTCAGGACGGTTTGGAATTTTTTCAAATCTTCCCGAACGGCCTGGAATTTTCCGAACTGTCCAGGGACGGTCCGGAATTTTTCCAATGTGTCCCGGAACGGTTTGAAATTTCTCTGAACCGTTCCGAACGGCCTAGAATTTTCCAAGCTGTACAAGGACGGTCCGGAATTTCTCGAACCTGTCCCGGGACGGTCTGAAATTTTTCCAATGTGTCCCAGGACGGTTTGGAATTTCTCCAAACTGTCTCGAACGGCCCGGAATTTCCCAAACTATCCAGGGACGGTCCGGAATTTTTCCAAACTGTCCCGGGAAGGTCTGAAATTTTTTCAATGTGTCCCAGGACGGTTTGGAATTTTTCCAAACTGTTTCGAACGGCGTGGAATTTTCCAAACTGTCCAGGGACGGTCCGCAATTTTTCCAATGTGTCCCAGGACGGTTTGGAATTTCTCCAAACCGTTCCGAACGGCCTGAAATTTTCCAAGCTGTCCAGGGACGGTCTGGAATTTTTCCAACCTGTCCCGAGACGGTCGGGAATTTTTCCAATGTGTCCCAGGACAATTTGGAATTCTTCCAAACTGTCCCGAACAGCGTGGAATTTCCAAACTGTCTAGGGACGCTCCGGAATTTTTTCAACGTGTCTCAGGACGGTCCGGAATTTTTCCAATAGGTCCCAGGACGGTTTGGAATTTTTCCAAATCGTCCAGAACGGCCTGGAATTTTCCAACCTGTCGAGGGACGGTCCGGAATTTTTCCAATGTGTCCCAGGACGGTTTGGAATTTTTCCAAATCGTCCTGAACGGCCTGGAATTTTCCAAACTGTCCAGGGACGGTCCGGAATTTTTCCAATGTGTCCCAGGACGGTTTGGAATTTTTCCAAATCGTCCCGAACGGCCTGGAGTTTTCTAAACTGTCCAGGGACGGTCCGGAATTTTTCCAATGTGTCCCTGGACGGTTTGAAATTTTTCCAAACCGTCCCGAACTGCCTGGAATTTTCCAAGCTGTCCAGGGATGGTCTCGAATTTTTCCGACCTGTCCCAGGGCGGTCTGGAATTTTTCCAATGTGTCTCAGGACGGTTTGGAATTTTTACAAACTGTCTCGAACGGCCTGGAATTTCCCAAACTATCCAGGAATGGTCTGGAATTTTTCCAACCTGTCCCGGAACGGTCTGGACTTTTTCCAATGTGTTGCAGGACGGTTTGGAATTTTTCCAAATCGTCCCGAACGGCCTGGAATTTTCCAAACTGTCCAGGGACGGTCCGGAATTTTCCCAATGTTCCCAGGACGATTTGGAATTCTTCCAAATCGTCCTGAACGGCCTGGAATTTTCCAAACTGTCCAGGAACGGTCCGGAATTTTTCCAATGTGTCCCAGGACGATTTGGAATTTTTCAAAATCCTCCCGAACGGCCTGGAATTTTCCAAACTGTCCGGGGACGGTCCGGAACTTTTCGAATGTGTCCCAGGATGGTTTGGAATTTTTCCAAACTGTCCCGAACCGCCTGAAATTTTTCAAACTGTCCAGGGACGGTCTGGGATACTCCAGACTGTCCAGGGACAGCTGGGATTTTCCAACCTGTCCAGGGACGGTCCGGAATTTTTCGTATGTGTCCCAGGACGGTTTGGAATTTTTTCAAATCGTCCCGAACGGCCTGGAATTTTTCCAACTGTCCCGAACGGCCTGGAATTTTCCAAACTATTCAGGGACGGTCTGGAATTTTTTCAAACTGTCCCGGGAAGGTCTGGAATTCTTCCAAACTGTCCAGGGACGGTACGGAATTTTTCCAATGTGTCCCAGGAAGGTCTGGAATTTTTCAAACCTGTCCCGGAACGGTCTGGAATTTTTCCAATGTGTTCCAGGACGGTTTGGAATTTTTCCAAATCGTCCCGAACGGCCTGGAATTTTCCAAACTGTCCAGGAACGGTCCGGAATTTTTCCAATGTGTCCCAGGACGGTTTGGAATTTTTCCAAATCCTCCTGAACGGCCTGGAATTTTCCAAACTGTCCGGGGACGGTCCGGAACTTTTCGAATGTGTCCCAGGATGGTTTGGAATTTTCCCAAACTGTCCCGAACCGCCTGAAATTTTTCAAACTGTCCAGGGACGGTCTGGAATACTCCAGACTGTCCAGGGACGGCTGGGATTTTCCAACCTGTCCAGGGACGGTACGGAATTTTTCCAATGTGTCCCAGGAAGGTTTGGAATTTTTCCAAATTGTCCCGAACGTCTTGGAATTTTCCAAACTGTCCAGGGACGGTCCGGAATTTTTCCAATGTGTCCCAGGACGGTTTGGAATTTTTCCAAATCGTCCCGAACGCCCTGGAATTTTCGAAACTGTCCAGGGACGGTATGGAATCTTTCCAATGTGTCCCAGGACGGTTTGTAATTTTTCCATACCGTCACGAACTGCCTGGAATTTTCCAAGCTGTCCAGGGATGGTCTCGAATTTTTCCAACCAGTCCCGGGACGGTCTGGAATTTTTCCAATGTGTCGCAGGACGGTTTGGAATTTTTCTGAACTGTTCCGAACAGCGTGGAATTCTTCAAACTGTCCAGGGACGGTCCGGAATTTTCCCAATGTTCCCAGGACGATTTGGAATTCTTCCAAATCGTCCTGAATGGCCCGGAATTTTCCAAACTGTCCAGGGACGGTCCGGAATTTTTCCAATGTGTCCCAGGACGGTTTGAAAATTCTCCAAACCGTTCCGAACGGCCTGGAATTTTCCAAGCTGTACAAGGACGCTCCGGAATTTTCCAAGCTGTACAAGGACGCTCCGGAATTTTTCCAACCTGTCCCGGGACGGTCTGAAATTTTTCCAATGTGTCCCAGGACGGTTTGGAATTTTTCCAAATCGTCCCGAACGGCCTGGAATTTCCCAAACTGTCCAGGGACGTTCCGGAATTTTTCCAATGTCTTCCAGGACGGTTTGGAATTTTCCCAAATCGTCCCGAACGGCCTGGAATTTTCCAAACTGTCCGGGGACGTTCCGGAACTTTTCGAATGTGTCCCAGGATGGTTTGGAATTTTTCCAAACTGTCCCGAACCGCCTGAAATCTTTCAAACTGTCCAGGGACGGTCTGGGATATTCCAGACTATCCAGGGACGGCTGGGATTTTCCAACCTGTCCAGGGACGGTCCGGAATTTTTCGAATGTGTCCCAGGACGGTTTGGAATTTTTCCAAATCGTCCCGAACAGCCTGGAATTTTCCAAGCTGTCCAGGGACGGTCTGGAATTTTTCCAAACTGTCCCGGGAAGGTCTGGAATTTTTTCAATGTGTCCCAGGACGGTTTGGAATTTTTCCAATGTGTCCCGGGACGGTTTGGAATTCTTTCAAATCGTCCCAAATGGCCTGGAATTTACCGGACTATCCAGGGACGGTATGGAATTTCTCCAAACTGTCCCTGGAAGGTCTGGAATTCTTTCAATGTGTCCCAGGATGGTTTGGAATTTTTCCAAACTGTCCCGAATGGCCTGAAATTTTCCAAATTGTCCAGGACGATCCGGAATTTCTCTAATGTGTACCAGGATGGTTTAGAATTTTTCCAAACTGTCCCGAATGGCCTGAAATTTTCCAAACTGTCCAGGAACGGTCTATGATGTTCCAAACTGTCCCGAACTGCCTGGAATTTTCTAAACTGTCCAGGTGCGGCCCGAAATTTTTCAAATGTGTCCCAGGACGGTTTGGAATTTTTCCAAATCGTCCCGAACGGCCTGAAATTTTCCAAACTGTCCAGGGACGGTCCGGAATTTTTCCAATGTTCCTAGGACGATTCGGAATTCTTCCAAACTGTTCCGAACAGCGTGGAATTTCCCAAACTGTCCAGGGACGGTCTGGAATTTTTCCAAACTGTCCCAGGACGGATTGGAATTTTTTCAAACTGTCCCGAACGGCCTGGAATTTTTCAAACAATCCAGGGACGTTCTGGAAGTTTCCAAACTGTCCAGGGACGGTCTGGAATTCTTCCAAACTGTCCTGGACGATCTGGAATTTCTCCAAAGTGTTCTGAACGGCCTGGAATTTTCCGAACTGTCCAGGAACGGTCTGGAATTTCTCCAAACTGTCCCAGACCGCAGCCTGCAGCTTGCGTTGCTTCTAAGGACCGGCGTCTCGTATCTCGTTTCATTTCCTCCACATCATGTATCCCGCTGCTTTTCCCTCGCGGCTTGCAGCATACGCGGCATCTCGCGTCTTTCGAATTCCGTCATGCGTCGCGCGCCCCAACGAGGGCGCACGACGCCGAAATGTGCACTGCCCAGCATATCCCGCATCGTTTGCCCCTCATCTTGCAGCGAAAGTGGCGTCTTGCTTCCCGCGTCGTGTTTCTCGTTTCATGCCCATTTCGTCATGTATCTTACTTCTTTTGCCTGGCAGCATGCAATCCGCGCTGCATCTCGCAGCATGCAATCTGCGCTGCATCTCGCTTCCTGCAAGTTGCGTTATGTGTCTTGCGCCCGTGTTACATGTGTCTTGCATGGTATATGCGGCATCATTTAGCTCGCAACTTGCGGCTTGCGTTGCGTCTTTTGCGGTGTTCCTCGTCATATGCCGATCAATCCACGTATCTTACTCCGCTTGCCTCGCAGCATGCAATATGTGCTACATTTCGCGTTCCGTAAGATGCGTTATGCATCGTGCGCCGTTGTCACATTTATCTGGCATGGTGGATTCGCTATCATTCGCTGCGCAACTTGCAACTTGGGTTGCGTTTTGCGTTTCACATTTCGAGTCGGGTTTCTCGTTTCATGCCAAGTCCGTCGTGTGTCAGTAGATATATAAGGGGGGTTCTGGATATAGATTCCTGCACCGACACATTACCGACATCTTATCCGAGACGCAAACCCTTCATTCTGGAAGGTTCGACAAGAAGGTCATGCTGTAACCCTCGACACCAGGTCGTTCACTCCTATGAATAGCGTCACACACCCTTGAATTGACGGTACACCCGCAATTAATTGAGGCCATACACTCTCAATTTAACGTCACATACACTCAGGTCAACGTCACACGCCTCAAATAAAACTCTAACCGTAAGGATAAGTCGAGGACGGGGGGTCTGCCAGAGTTTCCAGGAATTGAGTCGGCGCGAGTCATTAAAGAGGTGATGACGGAAAGGGGTCAGATGTCATAAATCTTTACACGATAACTGTCTCGCAACTCCTGTATGCAGGTGGTCAAATTTTTTTGCTTATGCACGTGCACTCGACACATACACGGTTACACATACATACACACACCTACCCTACCGAGTCTGCTCATGTATTCGTGCATGAGATGAAGGCAAAAAATAGATACGGCTAATGGATTGGACCCATTACACTAATTTATGACAAGTGTTCTGACTAATTTATGACAAGTGTTGTGACAAGGTCAATCTTCCCCGATTCCTGGAATTTTCACCGACGAACGGTTCCTGGAATTATCACCGAGTTTTCGGCACCTTGTGAGATTTGAGAAATGTGAAAATGTGAAGAAATATAGGAAGATCCTTTTTCGGAATGAAGTTAACACGTTCTAGTAATAAAGTCCATGGAAGTTAGTAGAGGGGTTGAGAGCTATAAAAGAGAGAATCATCTAGAGATGGCAATTAGTCTTCAACAGATCTTCGTTGAGTGATGTAGAATATCGATAAGCAGTAAAAAAAAAAAAAAAAAAAATATTATCATATCTACTGCAGAGAAATATTGAAGAAGTGAAAAGTCTAATCAAAATAAAGTCTGATCTAAATCAACTCACAAGCGTACTCAGAAATATCGAAATCTGAACCCGAAATAACATGGACTTCAACAAGCTTAACAAAATTGGTCGGCTGGAACAGTTTCTTCCAACGAGAAAATTAGGAGAGCTGGATGTGTTCAAGGACTTCCAAATCAGTGGCATCCGCAAAGTTCAAACCAAATTTGGTGAAAGATTCATTGTTGATGTGGATGGACGCTTCTCGGTATTTTTACCAGCTCGGATGCGAAGAGTTCTAGTCGACGACGCAGATCTTCTTCAAAAGATGATGGACGCATGTGAAGAGGATAGACTTCAGATGCGCTACCTTGGTGGACAATTCAACCAGATGGAATTCAACTATGTGTGATTTACTTCATATGTGATTACAATGTTATAACACATTTTAATTATCATACATTTGTATCAAAAGTCTATTCTATTCCTGAAAAATGAATGGTCTTCAACTCCTTACATAAATATGATAATATTTTGATGTTATTCCTATCACTATAAATTAGAACGATCAACTTCATGTAACTTGGAGAGGGATTCTTTTATTTTATAAAAATAAATAATAATCTTCAACTCTGAACTGATTTCGTACCGAATATGTCAATGCCTTGATATATTCACTCTACCTTTGAATTTTAACTATCACTTTTATATGAATTAGTAAAGGATTTCTATTTGAAAATAAATGTATTATAACCAAAACTATAATATACATATATATACCCCTCTATTATATTCACTCTCTACCCTATGACCATATATACATAATATATATTATATATACGATAACTTATGGTAGATGGTAGAAGACCTTATAATAAAGATAAGTTGAGGACGAGGGGTTCTGCTACAGTTTCTAAGAATTGAGAGTCGACGTGAATCATTAGAATGGTAATGACAAAAAAGAAGCAACCATCATAAATCCCAACCCGACAGCTGTTTCAAAACTGCAGTCTGCAGGTGGTTGAATGTTTTGGTTTAAACACGTAGCCGTAACACATACACCAACATTTACCCTATACGGTCAGTTCGTGCTTCCGTGCATGAGAGTAGGAAGGTTAAAAATAGATACAGCTAATGGATTGGGTCCATGATTTCACACCCTCCCAGGAAAAAAAATTTCACCGTTATGATTCTCAGAATTTTTTGTCAGCCTGCCCTATAAAAAGGGTTCTTACGAGTGCAGCACAATCACTTATTATGTAACTGAGGTGCTATTCAGTCGTGAAGAGCTATAATGGATTCTGTCAAGTGTCTTAAACTCATAAGCCTTATGGAACAAGCTTATAAACTTCTTGAAAATAAATCGTTACCGGTTGTAATTGAGAAGTGGATCACATTGGGAACGCGCAATATCAGACTTTTGAACGAAATATTGAGAAATAGTGCTTCAACAGTTGGACGTAAAACGAGAATTTTAACAACGATTGGTATTTTGAAATCTTTGACGGCGAAATTTCGAAGATTTCAAAAAACGGGAGCAGGTGTACGAAGACGACGAAGACGCGATCGAGTACAATGGGAAGATTTGGAGACTGCTTTTGAGGGACGAATTAGAACTGGAGTTATCGTCAATTTGCAGCACAAGGATCTGATCAAGTTTCTGGAAGACTCCAGAAAACTGCTCACCGTGAGACTGAAGAACGCTTTACTGAAGGAAGGAAGTTTGAAAGCTAATGTCATCTTATCCTGTAAATTCAGCATTACGAAAGATGGTGAAATTATTGAAGAAATCAAATTTTTTAATACCAAAAACGCAATTATCCTCGAATCAACGAATATTGACGAGTGGTTCGAAGAGAACGTGAAAGAGAAATTAGCGGTGAAGGTTGAAGAGTTCCAGGAGAAGGATTCTGGCTGGTCGTTGGTAGACATCATAAATCTGTCAGTGAACATAAACAGATATGTACCACTACGAGGCGGGCTGTCCACTTACGCTGAGCTACCAAAGTATATTAGAGATAAGAAAGCAGTTGTAAATATCAGAAGCAACGATCCCTATTGTTTTCTTTGGGCAATCACAGCAGCTCTTTTTCCCACGAACAAGAACTCCACCGAAACAAGCTCGTATCCACATTTCAGCACAATACTACGGTATGATGGTTTAAAGTTTTCGATATCTTTAGATAGCATTTCAAAATTTGAGAAATTGAACGATCTTTCGATTAACGTTTACGGAATAGAGCAATGTGAGAGAAAAAATAATAGGGAGATAGTACCAGTATATTTAAGCCGACACAAGTCAGACAAGCCTGTAATTCATCTCCTTGTGTTACAAACTGAAATTGATTTAAACGAAGAGGATGATATGTTAAACAACAGGGTATTTCACTTTGCTTGGATTAGAAACTTATCTCGATTAATAAGATCACAAATTACCAAACACAAATGCGTTACTTGGCTTTGTGACCGATGCTTGAGTCACTTTAATTCTGAGAAGTGTCTAAGTAAGCATAGACTTGATTGCATTAATTTAAATAAATGTAGAGTCATCCTACCGAAAGAGGAGGATAAGATTGTCAAATTTAAAAATTTTAAGCATAAAGAAGACGTGCCATTTTGCATTTACGCAGACGTTGAATGTTTGTTGCAACCGATCGTTGATGCATCAAAGAACACCACGGCCTATCAAAAACACATTCCATACAGTATCGCGTATTATTTACATTGTACATTTAACGACACAGTTTCTAAGTTCAAAATTAATCGGGGAAAAGATTGCATTGGATGGTTCACGAACGAGTTGAAAGACTTGGCTCAATCGTTAGAAGTTTATTATCAAAAAATAGTACCAATGGAACCCCTAAGCCCGGATCAAGTGAATAAATTTCATTCCGCTGAAACTTGTCATATTTGTGAAAAACCATTCACTAGCGCTGATAAAAAGCATCGTGATCATTGCCATTTCACAGGGAAGTACCGTGGTGCTGCACATCAAGATTGTAACTTGAATTACAAAAATTCACACGCTATTCCAGTAATTTTTCACAACTTATCCGGGTATGATTCACATTTTTTAATCAAAGCATTGGCTACATCATTCAAGGGTCAAATGAATCTTTTACCTGTAAACAAAGAAAAGTACATATCTTTTACGAAATTTGTAGAAGAAACAGTTATAAATTTTCGGTTTATTGATTCATTCCGCTTCATGTCAAGCAGTCTTGAAAAATTAGCGTCATATTTGAAAGATCAACAAAAAATAATTACACGCAAATATTGTAACAGTCCAGAGAAATTTCAATTACTATCGAGAAAAGGCGTATTTCCATATGAATATATAGATAGTTGGGACAAGCTTGAAGAAAAACAGCTACCAAAAATTGAAAATTTTTATTCTAAATTAAACGATGCAGATATTTCACAGAATGATTATTCACACGCGTGTGACGTCTGGCATGCTTTTGATGTTAAAACGTTGGGTGAATATTCAGACTTGTACTTACGAACTGACGTTCTCCTTTTAGCAGATATTTTTGAAAATTTTCGACAAAATTGTCGGTCAACTTATAATTTAGATCCCTTACATTATTATACAGCACCAGGGCTTTCGTTTGATGCAATGCTCAAGTGTACGGGTATCGAACTAGAACTTCTAGTTGACATTGACATGGTAATGTTTGTAGAAAAGGGTATTCGAGGAGGTGTAGCTCAGTGTTCGAATAGATATGCTAAAGCTAATAACAGATATATGGGAACAGCCTTCAATCCACAGAAAGAAGAATCCTACCTAATGTATTTTGACGTTAATAATTTATACGGTGCAGCTATGAATCTTCATTTACCATACAGCTCATTCGCGTGGGTATTGAATTTCGAGCAATTCGACGTGTGTAACGTATCAGATGAATCCTCTATAGGCTATATACTTGAAGTTGATTTAGAATATCCGTTGCAGCTTCATGAATTACACAAAGACTTACCTCTATGTCCCGAGCATTACGTACCTCCCATCTCGGGATCGAAGCAACCTAGATTAATAACTACCCTTTTTTCCAGGAAGAATTATGTCATCCATTACAGAGTCTTAAAACAATGTTTAAGTTTAGGTATGAGATTGACTAAAATTCATAGAGTTTTAAAATTCCACCAAGCGCCGTGGCTTAAGAAGTACATAGATCTGAATACTGAATTGAGAAAAAAATCCAACAACGAGTTTGAGAAAAACTTTTATAAATTAATGAATAACGCAGTTTTTGGAAAAACCATGGAGAACGTTCGTAAGTTTAAGAACGTTAAGTTAATTACCAAATGGGATGGAAGGTATGGTGCCAGGGCTCTTATTGCTAAACCAAATTTTCATAGTTGTACTATCTTTGACAAGGACATGGTTATCATTGAATTGACTCGACCAACGGTCACACTGAACAAGCCAATATACGTTGGGTTTTCGATTCTAGATCTCTCTAAGACATATATCTATGATTTCCATTATAATTATGTGAAAAAAACTTATGGAGATCGAGCGAAATTAATGTATACAGATACGGATAGTCTTATATACCATTTTACTGTACCCGATATATATGAATCTTTGAAATGTAATTTAGATAAATTTGATACGTCTGACTATCCTTCAAATAATGTGTATAAAATGCCTCTAGTTAATAAAAAGGTTATAGGTTTGATGAAAGACGAAAATAATGGAAAGATAATGACTGAATTCATAGGGTTGAGGGCAAAACTGTATTCGTTTAGAGTGTTGGGGGAAAATAAGGAAACAAAACGCGCCAAGGGAGTCAAGGGATCTACTTTAAGAAAGATCACGTTTGATGATTACCTAGAATGTTCTTTGAATCATCAAATTTTGATCAAGAGTCAACATTTAATTCAAAGTAGAAAGCATGAGGTTTATACCGTTAAGCAAAATAAGATAGCGTTAAGCTGGAATGATGATAAACGTATCGTATTTCCTAATACTACGGATACGCTTCCGTGGGGCTACAATACATACAAATGAACTGTATAAAACGTATTCTATAAGGCTTGAAATAAAGACAGATGTATAAAAGATTGATTATTTATTTATTCAAAAACCTTACAAGTCAGTTTCATTGATCCAACTGTTATGTGTAGTGTCAAAACCTAACCACTTAACGTATAGTCTTCCTGCACGTTTCTTGAGCACCTTCTCCACGAGGTAGATGTCAGAATTCTTCACCTTCAGAAGCTCCTGTTCGTAGAAACCACCTGCTATAGGTTGATCCTGATAGTCTTTAAGCTTGTACGTTACCGGATTAGTATTATCTACTTGAATAACCGTGAATATTTCAGTCGTCCAATTTGGTGTATAACCTTTCGCGAAAACATTTTTGTATTTACTGATCCGGACTTTATCTGTAACTTTGAACTTTGATAGTTTGACAGGATTGGCTCGAGCTTTTTGGTACACGCTTCGCAATAAAGCCTTTTCATTTTTAGCGGAAACATCTTTTGGTTTCATCCCAATAGTTCGGTGTTTGGAGTTGTTGTAAGTAGACACCAAATCAGATAAAATGTCTATCCACTTGTAATTTCCTTGCAAACTGAATTGCATCCACATTTTATTTTTCAGCGTACGATTAAATCGCTCGCAGATCGATGCCTTCAAGTTACTAAAGGTTGAGTATAGCTTAATATTATACCGTCGCATAAGAGAATCGAAATTTGAATTATAAAATTCTCCGCCTCTGTCAACGTGTAGATTCTTCGGGATACGTCCCTGCACGAGTACAGATTCCATAGCACTTGCAGTATCTTTACCTGTCTTACTCTTCAATGGCACGGCCCAGGCGTACTTTGAGAATATGTCGATGACGGTGAGCATATATTTGTAGCCTTTGTTCTCTCCGGCGTAAGGTAACATTTCAACGAGATCCGCTTGCCAGGTTTCATCCAAACCACGAACATCTACGCGACGACGTTGATAATTTTTTCTAGCTGGCTTATGCAGCTCCGTTACGAGAGCTAGCTTTTTCTCGTTCATTTTCCAATATTCTCAGCCTGGTGTCCAGTTCGTGAATGGCCTTGGAGTTCCGAATCGACAGGTCTTGTCCTGCTTCACTATCAGCACGCAGTTTCTGCAGAGCATCTGTAGTACGAGAGCCCAAGATATTTATCATTAAGTGGATTTCATTTGTAATAGAGTCGATTTCCTGTCGCATGAGATTCAAGGTGGCAACGTCATTTGGCTCCACAGGATTGGCAACATTGCATAGTCTCTTGTTACCTATGTCGTAATTCCCGTCGACGGTGAATTTAAATCCAACACCGGGAGGACCGCGAGTGCTAGCTGTGCTCTTGTTCAACTGTCGTCCAAACACATCGACGCTCATCTTGGAAATGACGGTAGAAGCGATGCAAGGTTCATTAATAAATGATGCGAGCTTCCCGCAATTCTTCGATTATCGATATGATTTCATTGGAGTGACTCGAGTTTCCAGCTGCTTGGGAAGCCATAAGCAAACGAAGACGGTCTACCAGCTCATTGGGGTTGTCCCAGTGAACGTAATCTGTAACTCTACCTTCTTGAGCAACCAAGAGCTCCGGTAGCATACGTCCACCCGTGCGTGGAAGTGGCACGCTAATCATTGGTGCAATAAACTTCTTGAATTTGGGGTTGTCCGACTCTCGAAAGGGGTGACCAGCTTTATAGTATTTTCGATGTGTGTTGGTGGCAAATACGATTTGTTTATACTTTTGAATATCATCAGCGTTCACGTAAGTCTCATTGGGTATCTTTTTGAATAATAATTCCAACAAGCCTTTGGTCTTTGTATAACTCATGTCACCTATATGAATAACGTCATTCCCAAAACTTATCGGTGAGTCACCCATCATTAACTTCTCGTGAGCGAGTACGCGTACACCGTACACGTTATCTAGATCACTTCTTTTTATATTCTCATCTCGAAACAATTCAAGATAGTCGTTGGGGGCTTCGTGTTGTAACGGTTCAGGGTACTCATCCATCGGCTGTAAAGTTATATCCATTTCCTCTCCCTCATCTGCTGTCGAAAAGGAATCATCTTCTCCAGGTTCTTCTTCTTTAATCGGGTTAAAGTCTTCTTTGATGGGTTCATCTTTGATCGGTTCTTCTTTGATGGATTTAGCAGCCGTTTGAGAAACCTTCAGTAGTTCTTTCAACGGAGTCACTACCGGTTTAAAAACATTGCTCATAGCCTGTTCAGCGGTCTCTTTACCTGATCTTATCATTTTGTGTTTACGTCGAATCGCCGCACTGGCTTTAGCGATATGACGCAACACTTCTTTTTGTTCGTGAATTTTTGTATCCTGCATGTTGACCGAGCTGTATCCGAAACGCTACTGATTCTACTCCCCTGAATTTGTTCCATTTAAGCTCACGAAACAGTCAAACCCTTTTCTATATCTACCCTCATTCATCTCACTGTCCTTGTCTATTACGATAAATCCGTACTTATTGTTATTCCAACACGCCGAGCACAAGTCTTTGAACTGCGCGTAAGTCATGTCAGTGTTCACATGATCATCGTATACATGTCTCAAATTCATCTCATCTTGCTTGAATAGGACTAAAAGATTGGTATTGTCACGCACTAGATGCTTAGGGATGCAAGCATAGGTCTGGCAAAGATAAAAGCAATCCACATTTTTGTGTCTCCCCATACAAAAAAAAGCTCTAATGTTATCCTGTTTCTCACAAGCTACATCATCAAAGACGATGATCGAATTAGGCAGTGCACCGTTTGGCATAACTACCTGTTCGTGCTCATCAAATGGAAAGTACTCAACGCCATCTACACCCTCGAGTAACTGTTGCAAGAACTTGTACTTGGGTTGATTCAACGATTTTGAGTAAATATATACGTTCTCGAAGCGCAGTCCGTTCGGATGCGTTATCAGGGTGAGTAATGTATTAGTCTTGCCGCAGTTGGATGGTCCGCAAAATACTGCGCGAACGCTGTTTGGCAGCAAATCACCGTGCCGTTTTCTAATATCAGCATTCTGTTGCACAACTTTATCGAAATTCGTTACAGGTAGCTTGACAGGCTGTGTTTCGAACCTCATCTTGACTCTGACTGAAGCCAGAGACCATAAATATCGCGTTTATAAAGATCATTCCGCATTCACGTACAGATCGTCGACATGATCGTGCACAAAGCCAAGACAGTCAGTCGTAAGCGTCGTGGGAAAGGTTTAGTCAACAGGATCATCAACAGTCTTCCGGTAGAGTTGCATATACCCGGTTATCAATACTGCGGACCTGGTACCAAACTAGCGAAAAGACTCGCACGAGGCGATCCGGGTATCAATCCTCTCGACGCAGCTTGTAAGGAACACGATATCGCCTACTCAAAGAATCGAGAGAATCTCGAAGCTAGAAGTGCAGCAGATAAGATTTTAGCTGAAAGAGCCTGGAAACGAGTTTTTGCCACAGACGCAAATATAGGTGAGAAAGCAGCCGCCTGGGCAGTGACAAACGCTATGAAAGGGAAAACTAAGCTTGGCATGGGAATGCGGAAGCCGGTGGTATTGAGAAAAGTTATCGATGCTGCCAAACGGTCCATGGTTCCAGGCAAAACTGCGCAAGTAGCCATCAAGTCCGCATTGAAGGGTGCGCGAGGAGTTGTTAGAAAGGCCGGTGGTAAAAAAAATGTGCGTTCTCCACGAATTCTACCTGTTCCATCTAAAGTTGGTGGCTTTTTACCGTTTCTAATACCGCTTTTTGCCGGGCTCAGTGCAACGGGTGCATTAGCTGGTGGTGCAGCAGGTATTGCAAAAGCGGTGAATGACGCAAGTTCCGCCAAGAGACAATTGGAAGAGAGTCAACGGCACAACAAAACTATGGAAGCTATCGCTTTAGGCAAGGGGCTTCACCTGAAACCGTATAGGAAGGGGTTAGGCATTCATTTGAAACAACAGTCAAAAAACTAAAAGTGACGCTACCGCGACGGGCGCTAACTGACGCGGATCTGCTGAAGTACGCGACGATCCTGAACATTCCACATTTCCGCGGCGTGTTTATGCGTAATGATTTGCCTAAGGACGGACCGCGTAGGTGTGAATCAGCGATCGTCAATCTAGATGATAAAGATGGTCCTGGAACACATTGGATCGCGTACCGAAAGAACGGAGACGAAGTCATTTACTTTGACAGTTTCGGTAACCTTCGTCCACCGTCAGACCTCGTCAGATACCTTGGCGTTGGTAGCGTCAAATATAACCATGAAAGATATCAAGACTATGATACGTTCAACTGTGGTCACTTGTGTCTCGAGTTTCTATATAACCATGGGACGTAATTCCACGAAATCAGTTTGACTTTCGCAGTAGTCATGGACGATTCGCTCACACTAACCGTATCGGGGAACTCCTCGGTCCTTGAGACTCAATACTTTCCTCCTATTGAACTTTCCCCTTTTAAGAATTACTCCCTTGGTCTCGTTGAAATACTGACTTTTAATTCTATTCCTAACGTAGACGTTGGCCACAACAAGATTTATGTCGGTGAACAAGTAGTAACTATACCTACCGGTAGCTATGAAATAGAGGATATCGAGAACTATGTACAGGGTGTATTACTGCATACGGGTATCGCCATCAACATCAAACCGAATAATAATACATTGTGTAGCGAAATTAAATGCAGTCACCCTGTAAATTTTCTACCAGACGATTCTATAGGTGGCCTATTAGGTTTCACTCCACGTATTCTGAAAGCTGATAGAGTTCACGAGTCTGACCTTCCTGTGACGATCCTTAAAGTTAACGCACTACGAGTCGAGTGTAACATTACAACGGGTGCCTACGTCAATGAGCGCAAAGTACACACCATTCATGAGTTTTTTCCCGTCGTTCCACCTGGATATAAGATCATTGAAGTACCGTCTCACGTCATTTACTTGCCAGTCACCGTAAGAACCATAGATCACATCCAACTCCGTATAGTCGATCAAGACGGGGATTTGGTCAATTTCCGTGGAGAGGTTATAACTGTGAGGTTGCATATCAAGGCTCAATAATGGGAATAGTTTATAACAGAACTAGTTATATTAGTAAGGTGAGATGCCCCAAACAAGTTAGTCGTCAACCGGTTCTCAAAGAGCTGACACCTCAGAACGTGCTGCTTCTGAAAAGCTTGGGTCTCAAGGTCATACCTTTTGGAAGAGGAATTTTCGTAAAGTAAAACTACGATTCGCTTGCATCTGTGTCATCTGCTGTATACCATGGAGGAGGAAATCTTAGACATTCAAACACCCATCGTATTTGACGAGTCTATCGCACATTACGAGGTTCACGCACACAAACCTTATGCCTCATCGAGTTTCAATAACAGTGACGAGATTCGTATCGCTGTTCAACACCAAGACCTGTGCGTATTACCGTGCAAGAGTTCGTTGCATGTGTATGGGAAGATAGTCAAGGCTGATGGAACTCCGTCGACTGCCTCAACACTGGTCAACAACGGTGTTTGTCATCTGTTTGAAGAAATGCGGTACGAGATAAATGCTATTGAGATCGATAGGAGCAAGAACGTCGGTCTCACCAGTCTTATGAAAGGCTACCCTTCCCTGAGACCTGGGCAGAATTGGATGATGGAGAATGCTGGTTGGCTTAATGTGAATGCAAGCCATGCCGCTGGTAACTTCGATGTATGCATACCGTTGAAGATGATGCTAGGGTTCGCCGAAGACTATCGCAAGATAATCGTCAACGCCAAACATGAATTGATCTTGACTCGATCGAAGACCGATGCGAACGCGGTTCTGCAAACTCAAGATGAGGAATACAAAATCCTGATCGATAAAGTCGAATGGTTGTTACCATATGTTAAGCTCTCGGATGAGCGAAAAATACAGCTGTTAAGTTTTATCGAGAAAGACGCGCCGATCTCGATAAGTTTTCGCAATTGGGAATTGTACGAATATCCTGTACTGCCCACCACTTCCAAACACGTTTGGACTGTGAAGACATCGACGCAGCTGGAAAAACCTCGCTACGTTATACTGGGTTTCCAAACAAGCCGGAAGAATAAGCTGAATAAAAACGCTAGCCATTTCGATCACTGCAATATCACAGATGTTAAACTCTTCTTGAATTCTCAATGTTATTCCTACGGGAACCTGAATCTCGATATGAGTCATAATCAGTATGCTCTGTTGTACGAGATGTTCGCAAATTTCCAAACCTCCTATTACGGCAAGGAACCTGAACCGTTGCTGAAGAAGACTGAATTTCTACAGTACGCTCCCCTATTCCTCGTTGACTGTTCAAAACAAAACGAGTCGCTCAAGTTTGGACCTGTAGACGTTCGTCTCGAGTTTGAAGCCAAAGACAACTTTCCTGCCGATACGTCAGCATACTGTTTGATCTCACACGATCGAGTAGTTGAATACAATCCCATAAGTGGTGGAGTAAAGAAATTGGTATAAGTCCATAATTACTTACACTGTATATCAATGTATTTCTACAAATAAAACTTTTTTCAATAAATATATACATGTGTCGTCTAAATCATAACCATCCTGAGCAGTTATGCTGCTCAGCGGTATCTAATTATTCTAGAGTAAGCTTATAGGGAGGAAAGACAAGGATGGAGATCTGAATACGAGAGGGCACATGAAAAAGTCAGCATTAATACTGTTGTAAAATTATTTTCAATATTTATTTAACCATTTACTGTTAATTATACTTAGTAAATACAAATTGATCGATTCATTTCACATTGTGGACAATTTTTAACCATAGGCGTAGGTCCATCGAACTCATCCTTCATTGAACAATAATGTATTCGACATTTTCGGCAACCTGCGATGTCTTTATCCTTCTTCATAGCCTCTGGTAGTTTCTCCCATATCTCATCGATGATATTCGATGCGTGAATGAGGATAAATTCATTCGACAAAAATGCGATGTCTTCCGTCTTCAGTCGTTTCAAACTCCCTACTTGAAGGTATATGTGCAATGATTTATGACGGGAGCCAGTACACTTTGTCAAATACCAAGTTTTCAATCGCTGAACATTTTCGAAAGCACACTGATACCTGGGAACGTTCCCATGATAGTCTCCATGCCAATGAACGACTTCGATGTATTGTAGCATTTCAAGACTTGAACATCCCAATTCTCCCAATTCGATCACGAACTTTGAGTCATCGTTGATGATTTTTTCGACCCACTTTTTCTTCTCCTCTCCTTTTACATAGATATAATTTGCATGCTCGACAACTTTTTTCACTACTTTCGGCACATCATCGTAAGGCATATTACCATCATTCCACGATATTCCATGATAATTCCGCGTCAACCAAGCGTTGGTAGCTCTACAGTTGACCGATAAGGTTTCCCAAGAACATGGTGGTTTGAAGAGAATGCGAGCCAGACGTTGCTTGCCTTTCTCATCCGCTTGAATAGTGATTACACCGAGCTCCTTCAGTATGAATTCGTTGTTCAATTGTTGAAAACCTTGCACATCCAACATCATCTCCATTGTGAGACTGGATTTTTTTAGAGACGTCAGAAAAGAAGATTCTGCACCACTCGAAGATCCGTTGAATACTAGGTGTCAATCCTAAATTTTTCGCTCTTTTATAGCCGACAACGTTCCGAAAGATCTTTCTAAAGTCACGCATTCGGAACTTCTCAAATCTCACAGGGTGCCGGAAAATTCCAGGAATCGGGGATGATTGACCTTGTCACAACACTTGTCATAAATTAGTCAGAACACTTGTCATAAATTAGTGTAATGGGTCCACTCCATTAGCCGTATCTATTTTTGCCTTCATCTCATGCACGAATACATAAGCAGACTCTGTAGCGTATGTGTATGTGTATGTGTAACCGTGTATGTGTCAAGTGCACGTGCATAGGCAAAAAAATTGGACCACCTGCATACAGGAGTTGCGAGACAGTTATCGTGTAAAGATTTATGACATCTGACCCCTTTCCGTCATCACCTCTTTAATGACTCGCGCCGACTCAATTCCTGGAAACTCTGGCAGACCCCCCCGGCCTCGAGTTATGCTTAGGGTCAGAGTTTTATTTGAGGCGTGTGACGTTGATCTGGGTGTATGTGACGTTAAATTGAGAGTGTATGGCCTCAATTAATTCACGGTGTACCGTCAATTCAAGGGTGTGTGACGCTATTCATAGGAGTGAACGACCTGGTGTCGAGGGTTACAGCATGACCTTCTTGTCGAACCTTCCAGAATGAAGGGTTTGCGTCTCGGATAAGATGTCGGTAATGTGTCGGTGCAGGAATCTATATCCAGAACCCCCCTTATATATCTACTTGTGTCTTACTTCTTTTGCCTCGCAGCATGCAATCTGCGAAGCTTCTTGCTTCCTGCAAGTTGCGTTATGTGTCTTGCGCCCGTGTTACATGTGTCTTGCATGGTATATGCGGCAAGATTTAGCTCGCAACTTGCGGCTTGCGTTGCGTCTTTTGCGGTGTTCCTCGTCATATGCCGATCAATCCACGTATCTTACTCCTCTTGCCTCGCAGCATGCAATCTGTGCTACATTTCGCATTCCGCAAGATGCGTTATGCATCGTGCGCCGTTGTCACATGTGTCTGGCATGATATATTCGGCATCATTCAGCCCGCAACTAGTGGCTTGCGTTGCGTATTTCGCGGTGTTTTTCGCTTTATGCCTATTTCTTGATGTATCTTACTCCTTTAGCCTCGCAGCCTCCAATCTGTGCTACATTTCGCATCCTGCAAGTTGCGTTATGAATCGTGCGCCGTTGTTACATTCGTCTGGCATGGTGGATTCGCTATCATTCGAAGCGCAGCTTGCAAGTTGGGTTGCGTTTCGCGTCTCACGTCTTGATTAGGGTTTCTTGTTTCATGCCTATTCCGTCGTGTATCTTACTTCTTTTTCATCGCAGCATGCAATCTGCGCTGCATCTCGCTTCCTGCAAGTTGCGTCATTCGTCTCGCGCCTTTGTTACATTTGATTTGCATGGTATATTCGGCATCATTTAGCTCGCAACTTGCGGCTTACGTTGCGTCTTTTGCGGTGTTCCTCGTCTTATGCCTATCACTCCTCGTATCTTACTCCTCTTGCCTCACAGCTTGCGATATGTGCTAAATTTCGCATTCCGCAAGATGGGTTATGCATCGTGCGCCGTTGTCACATGTGTCTGGCATGATATATTCGGCAACATTCAGCTCGCAACCAGTGGCTTGCGTTGCGTCTTTCGCGGTGTTTCTCGCTTTATGCCTATTTCTTCATGTATCTTCCTCCTCTAGCCTCGCAGCTTGCAGTCTGTGCTACATTTCGCATTCTGCAAGTTGCGTTATGAATCGTGCGCCGTTGTTACATTTGTCTGGCATGGTGGATTCGATATCATTCGCTGCGCAGCTTGCAGCTTGGGTTGCGTTTTGCGTTTTGCGTCTCACGTCTTGCGTCGGGGTTCTTGTTCTATGCCTATTCCGTTGTGTGTCTTACTTCTTTTGCATCGCAGCATGCAATCTGCGCTGCATCTCGCTTCCTGCAAATTGCGTTATCTGTCTCGCGCCCTTGTTACATGTGTCTTGCATGGTATATGCGGCATCATTTAGCTCGCAACTCGCGGCTTGCGTTCCATCTTCTGCGGTGTTCCTCGTTTTAAGCCTATTTCTCCATGTATCTTACTCCTCTAGCCTCGCAGCTTGCAATCTGTGCTACATTTCGCATTGTGCAAGTTGCGTTATGCATCGTGTGCCGTTGTTACATTTATCTGGCATGATGGATTCGCTATCATTCGCTGCGCAGCTTGCAACTTGGGTTGCGTTTTGCATCTCACGTCTTGAGTCGGGTTTCTCGTTTCATGCCTATTCCGTCGTGTGTCTTACTTCTTTTGCATCGCAGCATGCAATCTGCGCTGCATCTCGCTTCCTGCAAGTTGCGTTACGTGTCTTGCGCCCTTGTTACATGTGTCTTGCATGGTACATGCGGCATCATTTAGCTCGCAACTTTCGGCTTGCGTTGCGTCTTTCACGGTGTTCCTCGTTTCATGCCTATCACTACACGTTTCTTACTCCCCTTGCCTCGCATCTTGCAATCTGCGCTGCATTTCGCATTCTGCAAGTTTCGTTATGTATCGTGCGCTGTTGTTACATGTGTCTGGCATGGTGTATTCACTATCTTTCGCTGCGCAGCTTGCAACTTGGGTTGCGTTTAGCGTCTCACGTCTTGCGTCGGGGTTCTAGTTCTATGCCTATTCCGTCGTGTGTCTTACTTCTTTCGCATGGCAGCATGCAATCTGCGTTGCATCTCGCTCCCTGCAAGTTGCGTCATGCGTCTTGCGCCTTTGTTACATGTGTTTTGCATGGTATCGGATCCGGCATCATTCAGCTCGCAACTTGCGGCTGGCGTTGCGTCTTTTGCGGTGTTCCTCGTCTTATGCCTATCACTCCTCGTATCTTACTTCTCTTGCCTCGCAGCTTGCAATATGTGCTAAATTTCGCATTCCGCAAGATGGGTTATGCATCGTGCGCCGTTGTCACATGTGTCTGGCATGATATATTCGGCAACATTCAGCTCGCAACCAGTGACTTGCGTTGCGTCTTTCGCGGTGTTTCTCGCTTTATGCCTATTTCTTCATGTATCTTACTTCTCTGGCCTCGCAGCTGGCAATCTGTGCTACATTTCGCATTCTGCAAGTTGCGTTATGCATCGTGCGCCGTTGTTACAATTGTCTGACATGGTGGATTCGCTATCATTCGCTGCGCAGTTTTTAACTTGGGTTGCGTTTTGCGTCTTACGTCTTGCGTCGGGGTTCTTGTTTCATGCCTATTTCGTCGTGTATCTCACTCCTTTTGCATCGCAGCCTGCGATTAGCGCTGCTCCTGGCTTCCTGCAAGTTGCGTTATGCGTCTTGCGCCTTTGTTACATGTGTTTTGCATGGTATATTCGGCATCATTTAGCTCGCAACTTGCGGCTGGCGTTGCGTCTTTTGCGGTGTTCCTCGTCTTATGCCGATCACTTCACGTATCTTACTCCTCTTGCCTCGCAGCTTGCAATCTGCTCTGCATTTCGCATTTTGCAAGTTGCGTTATGCATCGTGAGCCGTTGTTACATGTGTGCGGCACGCCATATAGCATATTCACTATTATTCGCTGCGCAGCTTGCAATTTGGGTTGGGTTCTGCCTCTCACGTCGTGCGTCGGGTTTCTCGTTTCATGCCTATTTCGTCGTGTATCTCACTCCTTTTGCCTCGCAGCACGCGATCTGCGCTGCATCTGGCTCCCTGCAAGTTGCGTTATGCGTCTCGCGACCTTGTTACATGTCTTGCCTTGTATAACCAGCATCGTTTGCCTCCTGGCTTGCGGCATGCGTTGCTTCATGCGTGTTACGCCCTGCGCTGTGTGTCTCGTTTTATGCCTATTTCCTCACGTATCGTACTTTTTTCGTCTTGCAGCTTGCAATTCCCGCTGCATCTCGCGTCCTACAGGATGCGTCATGCTTGTCGCAAAATTGTCACATGTGTCTTGCATCGTATATTCGGCTTCATCGCTTCACAGCCGAATATACAATGCAAGACACGTCTGACAATTTAGCAACAAGCATGACGCATCTTGCGAAACGGAAGATGGACCGCAAATTGCAAGCTGCGGGGCAAAAGAAGTACGATACGTGAGGAAATGGGCATGAAACGAGTCGCATGTCGCAAGACTTGACACGCAGGACGCAACGTATACTGCAAGCCGTCAGGCAATCGATGCCGGATATATACTAGGCAAGGCATACGTCGCAACAGCGCGTAACGCATAATGCGACTCGCACGATCCGAGATGCAGCGCGAATTGCAGGCAGCGATAGAAAACAGGTAAGGTACACGCGACGAAATAGACATGTAACGAGACACCTGTCGCAAGACCTAACACGCAAGACGCAACGCATGATGCTAGCCGGGAGGCTAATGTTAACGAATTTATCATCTTAGATACATGTTACAAGGGCGCCCGATCATAACTTGAAAGACGCGAATGTGGCGCAAATTGCAACGTGCAGCGCAAAAGGAGTGAGATACATGATTAACTGGGAATGGAACGAGACACACGACGCAAACGTAAGACGAAGGACGCAACGCAAGCTGCGGGGAAAACGATACCGTACATACTAGACAAGGCACATGCAACAAGGGCGCACGACGCACGGCTTACGTCTAGCGTCGCGTCTTTCGAAATCCGGAAGACGCGATATGCAGGTTGAATTGCGAGCAGCAAGGCAAAATGAGTAACATAACAAAATGGAAATGGGAAGAGACACGCGCTGCAAGCTGCGTCCGTGGACAATTTGAAAAAATCCCGAAACGTCCCGGGGGGGTTTGGAAAAATTGACGACAGTTTATAGGCCGTTCGGAAAAATTCCAGACCGTCCCCGGACAGTTTGAAAAATTCCAGGCCCTTCGGGACAGTTTGGAAGAATTCCAAACCGTCCTGGGACACATTGGAAAAATTCCAGACCGTCCCGGGAGAGTGGGGAAAAATTCCAGACCGTCCCCGGACAGTTTGGAAAATTCCAGGCCGTTCGGGACAGTTTCAAAAAATTCCATACAGTCCTAGGACGCATTGGAAAAATTCAAGACCGTCCCGGAACAGTTTGGAAAAATTCCAGACCGTCCCTGGACAGTTTGGAAAATTCCAGACCGTTCGGGACAGTTTGGAAAAATTGCAGACGTTCCCAGGACGGTTTCAAAAAATTCCAAGCCGTCCTGGGACACATTGGAAGAATTCCGAACCGTCGCTGGACAGTTTGGAAAATTCCAGACCGTTCGGGACAGTTCGGAAGATTCCTGACCGTCCTGGGACAGTTTGTAAAAATTCCAGACCGTCCCTGGACACTTTAGAAAATTCCAGGCCGTTCGGGACAGTTTGGAAAAATTGCAGACCTTCCCGGGACAGTTTGAAAAAATTCCAAGCCGTCCTGGGAAACATTGGAAAATTTCCGGAACGTCGCTGGACAGTTTGGAAAATTCCAGACCGTTCGGGACAGTTTGGAAAAATTCCTGGCTATCCTGGGACAGTTTGTAAAAATTCCAGACTGTCCCTGGACACTTTAGAAAATTCCAGGCGGTTCGGGACAGTTTGGAAAAATTCCAAACCGTCCTTGGACACATTGGGAAAATTCCGGACCATCGCTGGAGAGTTTGGAAAATTCCAGACGGTCTTGGGACAGTCTGGAAAAATTCCAGACCGTCCCGGGAGAGTTTGGAAAAATTCCAGACCGTCCATGGACAGTTTGGAAACTTCCAGACCATCCCTGGACAGTCTGGGAAATTCCAGGCCGTTTGAGACGGTTCGGAAAAATTCCAGACCGTCCCGGGACACATTGGAAAAATTCCTGACCATCCTGGGACAGTTTGGAAAAATTCCAGACCGTCCTTGGACACTTTGGAAATTTCCAGGCCGTTCGGGACAGCTTGGAAAAATTTCAAACCGTTCTGAAACGCATTGGAAAAATTCCAGCTCGTCCCGGGACAGTTTGGAAAAATTCCAGACCGTCCCCGGACAGTTTGGAGAATTTCGGGCCGTTCGGGACAGTTTGGAAAAATTCCAGACCTTTTCAGGACAGTTTGGAAAAATTCCAGACCGTCCACGGAGAGTTTGAAAAATTCCAGGCTGTTCTGGACAGTTTGGAAAAATTTCGAACCGTCCTGGGACACATTGGAAGAAATTCAAGACCGTCTCGGGACAGTCTGGAAAAATTCCAGACCGTCTCTGAATAGTTTGGAAAATTCCAGGCCGTTGGGGACAGTTTGAAAAAATTACAAACCGTCCTGGAACACATTGGAATAATTCCAGACCGTCCCGAGACAGTTTGGAAAAATTCCAGACCGTCCCCGGATTGGTTGGAAAATTCCAGACCCTTCGGGACAGTTTGGAAAAATTCCAAACCGTCCTGGGACACATTGGAAAAATTCCGGACCGTCCCTGGACAGTTTGGAAAATTCCAGACCGTCCTGAGACACATTGGAAAAATTCCAGACGTTCTCGGAACAGTTTGGAAAAATTCCGGACCGTCCCTGGACAGTTTGGAAAAGTCCAGATCGTTCGGGATAGTTTGGAAAAACTCCGAACCGTCCTGGGACACATTGGAAATTCCAGACCTTTCCGGGACAGTTTGGAAAAATTCCAGACCATCCCTGTGCAGCTTGGAAAATTCCAGGCCAATCGGAACGGTACGGAAAAATTTCCAGACCGTCTTGGGACACATTGGAAAAATTGCAGACCGTCTCGGGACGGTTTGGAAAAATTCCAGACCGTCCCTGGACAGTTTGAAAAATTCCAGACCGTGCCTGGACAGTTTGGAAAATTCCAGGCCGTTCAGGACGGTTTGGAAAAATTCCAGACCGTCCTGGGACACATTGGAAAAATTGCAGATCGTCCTTGGACAGTTTGAAAAATTCCAGGCCTTTCGGGACAGTTTCGAGAAATTCCAAACCGTCCTGGGACACATTCGAAAAATTCCAGACAATCCCGGAACAGTTTTAAAAAATTCCAGACCGTCCCTGGACAGTTTGGAAAATTCCAGGCCGTTCGGGACAGTTTGGAAAAATTCCAGACCGTCCTGAGACACATTGGAAGAATTCCGGACCGTCGCTGGACAGCTTGGAAAATATCAGACAGTTCGGGACAGTTTCTAAAAATTCCAAACAGTCCTGGGACACATTGGAAAAATTCCAGACCGTCCCAGGACAGATTGGAAAAATTCCAGACCGTCCCCGGACAGTTTGGAAAATTCCAGTCGGCTGATATGGATTCCCACCGTTTAACATGAATTACAGAACTGATTTCATTTTTTCTAGTTTGAAAAATCGATCGATATATTCGAAAAAATGATTTATCTCTAAGAACTGTCTTTTTAAGCGTCAGAGTATGGATTTCAAGATACAGGAGTCGGCTGAAATAGATTCCCACCGTTTAACATAAATTTCAGAATTGATTTTATTGGTTCTAGCTTGAAAAATCAATCGATATATTGGAAAAAAGGATTTATCTCTAAGAACTGTCTTCTTAGGCGTCAGAGTATGGAATTCAAGATACAGGATCCGGCTGATATAGATTTCCACCGTTGACAATGAATTTGAGAACTGATTTTATTTTTTCTAGTTTGAAAAATCAATCGATATTTTCGAAAAAATAATTGATCTCTACGAAATGTCTTTTTACGGTCAGAGTATGGATTTCAATAAACAGAAAATGGCTGATATAGATTTCTACCGTTGAACATGAATTCCAGAACTGATTTTATTTTTTCTATTTCGAAAAATCGATCGATATGTTCGAAAAAATGATTTATCTCTAAGAACTGTCTTTTTACGCGTCAGAATATGGATTTCAAGATACAGGAGTCGGCTGATATAGATTTCCACTGTTCAACATGAATTTCTGAACCGATGTTATTTTTTCTAGTTCGAAAAATCGATCGATATATTCGAAAAAATGAATTATCTCTGAGAACTGTCTATTTAGGCGTCAGTGTATGCATTTTAAGATACAGGAGTCGGCTGATATAGATTTCCACCGTTCAACATGAATTTCAGAACTAATTTTATTTTTTATAGTTCGAAAAATCGATCGATATATTCGAAAAAATGATTTATCTCTGAGAACCGTCTTTTTACGCGTCAGAGTATGGATTTCAAGATACAGGAGTCGGCTGATATAGATTTCCACCGTTGACAATGAATTTCAGGATTGATTTTATTTTTTATAGTTTGAAAAATCGATCGATATATTCGAAAAGGTGATTCATTTCTGAGACCTGTCTTTTTACGCGTCAGAGTATGAATTTCAAAATACAGGAAATGGCTGATATAGATTTCTACCGTTTAACATGAATGTCTGAATCAATTTTATTTTTTCTAGTTTGAAAAATCGATCGATATATTCGAAAAAATGAATTATCTCTGAGAACTGTCTATTTAGGCGTCAGAGTATGGATTTGAGGATACAGAAGTCGGCTGATATAGATTTTCACCATTCAACATGAATTTCTGAACCGATGTTATTTTTTCTAGTTTGAAAAATCGATCGATATATTCGAAACAATGATTTATCTCTGACAACTTTCTTTTCAAGCGGCATAGTATGGATTTCAAGATACAGGAGTCGACTGATATTGATTTCCACCGTTTAACATGAATTTCAGAACTGATTTTATCTTTTGTAGTTTGAAAAATCGATCGATATATTCGAAAAAATGATTTATCTCAAAGAACTGTCTTTTTAGGCGTCAGAGTATGGATTTCAAGATATAGGAGTCAGCTGATATGGATTTCCACCGTTTAACATGAATTTCAGAACTGATTCTATTTTTTCTAGTTTGAAAATCAATCGATATATTCGAAAGAATGATTCATCTCTAAGAACTGTCTTCTTACGCGTCAGAGTATGGATTTCAAGATACAGGATTCGGCTGATATAGATTTCCACCGTTCAACATGAATTTCTGAAGTGATTTTATTTTTTATCATTTGAAAAATCGATCGATATATTCGAAAAAATGATTTATCTCCAAAGAATTCCTTTTTACGCTTCAGAGTATGGATTTCAAGATACAGGTGTCGGATGATATAGATTTCCTCCGTTGACAATGAATTTGAGAACTGATTTTATTTTTTCTAGTTTGAAAAATCGATCGATATATTCGAAAACATGATTGATCTCCAAAGAATGTCTTTTTACGCGTCAGAGTATGGATTTCAAGATACAGGTGTCGGATGATATAGATTTCCTCCGTTGACAATGAATTTGAGAACTGATTTTATTTTTTCTAGTTTGAAAAATCGATCGATATATTCGAAAAAATGATTTATCTCCAAAGAATGTCTTTTTACGCTCCAGAGTATGGATTTCAAGATACAGGGTCGGATGATATAGATTTCCTCCGTTGACAATGAATTTGAGAACTGATTTTATTTTTTCTAGTTTGAAAAATCGATCGATATATTCGAAAAAATAATTGATCTCTACGAAATGTCTTTTTACGGTCAGAGTATGGATTCCAAGATCCAGAGAATGGCTGATATAGATTACCACCGTTTAACATGAATTTCAGAACTGATTTTATTTTTTCTAGTTTGAAAAATCGATCGATATGTTCGAAAAAATGATTTATCTTCAAGAACTGTCTTTTTACGCGTCAGAGTATGGATTTCAAGATACAGGAGTCGGCTGATATAGAGTTTCACCGTTTCACATGAATTTCATAATTGATTTTATTTTTTCTAGTTTGAAAAATCGATCGATATATTCAAAAAAGTGATTTATCTCTGAGAACTGTCTTTTTACGCGTGAGAGTATGAATTTCAAAATACAGAGAATGGCTGATATAGATTTCTACCGTTTAACATGAATTTCTGAATGAATTTTATTTTTTCTAGTTTGAAAAATTGATCGATATATTCGAAAAAATGATTGATCTCTAGGAACTGTCTTTTTAGGCGTCAGAGTATGGAATTCAAGATACAGGAGTCGGCTGATATAGATTTTCACCGTTTAACATGAATTTCAGAACCGATTTCATTTTTTCTAGTTTGAGAAATCGATCGATGAATTCGAAAAAATGATTTATCTCTAAGAACTGTCTTCTTAGGCGTCAGAGTATGAAATTAAAGATACAGGATTCGGCTGATATAGATTTACACCATTCAACATGAATTTCTGAACTGATTTCATTTTTTATAATTTGAAAAATCGATCGATATATTCGAAAAAATGATTTATCTCTAAAGAATGTCATTTTACGCGTCAGAGTATCGATTTGAAGATACAGGTGTCGGCTGATATAGACTTCCATCGTTTAACATGAATTTCAGAACTGATTTTATTTTTTCTAGTTTGAAAAATCGATCGATATGTTCGAAAAAATGATTTATCTCTAAGAACTGTCTTTTTACGCGTCAGAGTATGGATTTGAAAATACAGGAGTCGGCTGATATAGATTTCCACCGTTTATCATGAATTTCTGAACCGAGTTTATTCTTTCTAGTTCGAAAAATCGATCGATATATTCGAAAATACGATTTATCTTTGACAACTTTCTTTCCAAGCGTCGGAGTATGGATTTCGAGATACAGGAGTCGGCTGATATAGATTTCCACCGTTTAACATGAATTTCAGAACTGATTTCATTTTTTGTAGTTTGAAAAATCGATCGATATATTCGAAAAAATGATTTATCTCTAAGAACTGTCTTTTTACGCGTCAGAGTATGCATTTTATGAGACAGGAGTCGGCTGATATAGATTTCCACCGTTTATTATGAATTTCTGAACCGATTTTATTCTTCCTAGCTTGAAAAATTAATAGA